>CM039581.1:48830749-48864797 GCA_022457205.1 Saccharum spontaneum | reverse complement strand
GAGTCGAGGATGACTCAAATTCAAGAAAGGGAGGATGATGAGGACATCAACACCGATCATACATCCACGCCGTCCACGCCGACACCTGCTGGTCCTATTACCCGTGCTCGTGCTTGAACTCTTAATCATCAAGTGAGTTCCTTCTTGAGCTCTTGTCCATCCTATTTAGATCTTGGAGACACGTGTACTCTTGTTTTGATTAGGAATCAAGGAGAAGACCGAAAGGGAAAAGGACTCGCGTATGCTGGATTCGGACTGCAGCACACCTCCAACTTGTGACGGTCGCCACGGTTACATACGGAGTCAGATTAGGGTGATTCTAGACTTGTTGGAAAGCTAATAAAGTCTACTTTCATACGGATCTGACCTCATACTCATACCTGCTCAGAAACGGTGTCAACAGTCCAAAAATCACCGAGAGGTCTATTCTGTCCAGGGTGCTGCGCCACCTTAAGTTAGCCCAATGGGCTTGTATCGTTTAGAGTCCAGTAGGGACGCGTCCTAGGGTTAGAGCACGACCCAAACTCTCTTGTGGTCATCCTCCACACATCATATACCCCTTAGCCGCCACCAGGAACACTTGGGTTTTGTTTAGATCAAGTTTAGCCTTTGCTACTTGCTTGTAGGCGCGTGTGCTGATCCAGCCACCCGTCTCCTTGTCTTCGGAACTCCACTCATAATAAGATTCAGTTTGAGGCTTTCAATTTCATCTTGCAAATTCAGTGCTTGTTTCCTTGTTCTTGCTAGTTCTTCGATTGCTTGCAGGACAGGAGCCCTAGTGGCTGGTTGTCGCGCTCCACAAGATCGTGACGGCCTTTTGAGGTGGTGTATCGGTTGCTAAGGTGCGGTCTTGGAAGGCTGTAGTCGGGCCGTGAACGTCATCTCCATCCACCAAATCGATTGATCTCACGCCTCTCATCGAAAGATCGTCCATAAACCCTAGCGGGTTCATATCACCGATGGTACTCCTAGGAGATAAGGCTCAAGTGGATGCCCGTTTCATGCTGGCTGTTTGGAGATAGTGCTAATCTTGATGCAAGATAGGTTCACGATTTGCGCCGAACATACCACAGGCTCAAAAATCATTTTGGACACACCCGATGGATCTCCTAGGTGACGTGGGTCATGTGGAACCTCGTTTTGGTCCGTTTGGAGATAGTGTTAGTGTCGGTGCAAGATAGGTGCATGGTTTGCGCCAAACATACCATAGCCTTAAAAATCATATTGGACGCACCTGATGGTACTCCTAGGTGACGAGGCTCATGTGGAAGCTCGATTCAGTCCGTTTGGAGATAGTCCTAATGTTGACACAAGATAGGTGCATGGTTTGCGCTGAACATACTATATGCTCATAAATCATTTTGGACGCACCAGATGGAACTCTTTGGTGACGTGGGCCATATGGAATCTAGTTTCAGTCTGTTTGGAGACAATATTAATATCGATGCAAGATAGGTGCATGGTTTGCGCCAAATGTACCATATGCTCAGAAATCATCTTACACGCACCCAATGGTACTGCTAGGTGAGGAGGCTCAAGTGAATGCTAGTTTCATTCCGTTTGGAGATAGTGCTAATCGTGATGCAAGATAGGTCCATGATTTGCGCCAAACATAGCATAGGCTCAGAAATCATTTTGGACGCACCCGATGGTACTCCTAGGATACGTGAGTCATGTGGAACCTTGTTTCAGTCCGTTTGGAGATTGTGTTAGTGTCGGTGCAAGATAGGTACACGGTTTACGCCAAACGTACCATCGGCTCAGTAATCGTTTTGGACACACCCGATGGTACTCCTAGGTGACGAGGCTCAAGTGGAAGCTCAATTCAGTCCATTTATTGATAGTGCTAATCTTGACGCAAGATAGGTGGACGGTTTGCGACGAATGTACCATAGGCTCAAAAATAATTTTGGACGCACCTGATGGAACTCCTTAGTGACATGGGTTTTGTGGAATCTCATTTCTGTCCATTTGGATGCAGTGTTATCGTCGGTGCAAGATAGGTGCATGGTTTGCGCCTAATGTACCACAGGCTCAATCGTTTTTGGCGCACCCGATGGTATTCCTAGGTGACAAGGCTCAAGTGGATGATCGTTTCATTCTGTTTGGAGATAGTGATAATCTTGACACAAGATAGGCACGGTTTGCACCAACCATACCATAGGCTTAGAAATCATTTTGCATGCACCCGATGGTACTCCTAGACGACGAGGCTCAAGTGGAAGCATGATTCAGTCTGTTTGGAGACAGTGCTAATCTTCACGCAAGATAGGTGCACTTTGCGCTGAACGTACCACAAGCCCATAAATCATTTTGGATGCACCTGATGTAACTACTAGGTACCTTGGGTCATGTGGAACCTTGTTTTGGTCCATTTAGAGATAGTTTAGTGCCGGTGCAAAGATAGATGCATGGTTTGCGCCAAACGTACAATAGGCTCTGAAATCATTTTGGACGCACCGAATTATACTCCTTGCAAGATAGGTGCATGCTTTGCGTGGAACATACCACTAGCTCAGAAATCATTCTAGACGTCCGTTGTAACTCCTAGGCAACTTGGATCATGTGGAACCTTGTTTCGGTCCATTTGGGGACTGTGTTAGTGTCTGGGCAAGATAGGTGCACGGTTTGTGACAAACGTACCATAGGCTCAAAAATCATTTCGGACGTACCCAATGATACTCCATGGTGATGAGGCTTAGGTGGAAGCTCGATTCAGTCCGTTTGGACATAGTGCTAACATTGACGCGAGATAGGTGCACGGTTTGCGCCGAACGTACCATAGGCTTAGAAATCATTTTGGATGAACCCGATGGAACTCCTTGGTGATGTGGGTCATTTGGAACCCCGTTTTGGTCCATTTGGATATAGTGTTAGGGTCGGTGCAAGATTGGTTTGTGCCAAATGTACCATAGGCTCATAAATCATTTTGGACACAGCCGATGGTACACCTAGCTGACGAGGCTCAAGTGGATGCTTGTTTCATTCTATTTGGAGATACAACAAATCTTGACGCAAGATAGGTGCACGGTTTGCGCCGAATGTACATAGGCTCAGAAATCATTTTGGACACACCCAATGATACTCCTAGGTGACGAGGCTCAAGTGGAAGCTTGATTCAGTTCGTTTGGAGATAGTGCTAATCTTGACATGCAAGGTTTGCGCAGAACATACCATAGGCTCAGAAATTGTTTTTGACGCATCCGATGGAACTCCTTGGTGACTTGGGCCATGTGGAATCTCGTTTCGGTCCATTTGGAGATAATGTTAATGTCGGTGTAGGATAGGCGCATGATTTGCGCCAAACGTACCATAGGCTCAGAAAAACATTTTGGACACACTCGTTGGTACTCCAAGGAGACAAAGCTCAAGTGGATGTTCACTTCATACTGTTTGGAGATAGTGCTAATCTTAACGCAAGAAAGGTGCATGATTTGTGCTGAATGTACCAGAGGCTCAGAACTCATTTTGGACGCACCCGACGGAACTCCTAGGTGATGGGGGTCATCTAGAATCTTATTTTGGTCCGTTTGGAGACAGTGTTAGTGTCGATGAAAGATAGGTGCACGGTTTGCGCCAAACGTAGGACGGGCTTAGATATCATTTTGGACACACCCGATGGTACTCCTAGGTGATGAGGCTCAAGTGGAAGCTTGATTCAGTTCATTTGGAGATAGTGCTAATCTTGACGCAAGATAGGTGCACGCTTTGTACCGAGTGTACCACAGGCTTAAAAATCATTTTGGACGCACCCGATGGAACTCCTAGGGGACGTGGGTCATGTAGAATCTCATTTTGGTCTATTTGGAGATAGTGTTTGTGTCGGTGCAACACTGCTGCATGGTTTGCGCCAAACATACCACAGGCTCAGAAATCGTTTTGGACACACCCGATGGAATTCCTCGGTGACGTGGGTCAGGTGGAATCTTGTTTCAGTCCATTTAGATACAGTGTTAGTGTCGATGCAAGATAGGTGCATGGTTTGTGCCAAACGTACCATAGGCTCAAACATTTTGAGCGCACCCGATGGTACTCCTAGGTGACGAGGCTCAAGTGGATGATCATTTCATTCCGATTGGAGATAGTGATAATCTTGACACAAGATAGTTGCACGATTTGGGCCACCGTACCATAGGCTCAGAAATCGTTTTGGACACCCACGATGGTACTCCTTGGTGATGGGGCTCAAGTGGAAGCTCGATTCAGTCCGTTGTAGATAGTGCTACTCTTGACACAAGATGGATGCACAGTTTTGGTCAAACGTTCCACAGGCTCAGAAATTGTCTTGGATGCTCCTTACCGAACTCCTAGGTGACTTGGGTCATGTGGAATCTCTTTTCGGTCCAATTGGAGATAGTGCTAATCTTCACGCAAGATAGCTGCACGCTTTGCGCAGAATGTACCGTAGGCTCAGAAATCATTTCAGACGCACCTAATGTAACTACTAGGTGACTTGGGTCATGTGGAATTTCGTTTCGGTCTGTTTGGAGATAGCGTTAATGTCGGTGCAAGATAGGTGCACAGTTGCGCCAAACGTACCATAGGCTCAAAAATCATTTTGGACGCACCCGATGGAACTGCTTCGTGACGTGGGTCATGTGGAATCTCGTTTCGGTCCGTCTGGAGATTGTGTTAATGTCGGTGCAGATAAGTGCATGGTTTCCGCCAAACGTACCATAGGCTCAGAAATCATTTTGGACGCACCCGATGGTATTCCTAGGAGATGAGGCTCAAGTGGATGCTCGTTTTATTCCGTTTGGAGATAGTGCTAATCTTGATGCAAGACAAGTTCACGATTTGCGCCGAACATACCACAGGCTCAAAAATCATTTTGCACGCACCCGATAGATCTCCTAGGTGACGTGGGTCATGTGGAACCTCATTTTGGTCCATTTGGAGACAGTGTTAGTGTCGATGCAAGATAGGTGCACGGTTTGCGCCAAATGTACCATAGGCTCAAAAATCATTTTTGACGCACCCGATGGTACTCCTAGGTGATGAGGCTCAAGTGGAAGCTCGATTTAGTCCGTTTGGAGATAGTGCTAACCTTGGTGCTAGATAGGTGCATGGTTTGTGTTGAACATACTATACGCTCAGAAATCATTTTGGACGCACCAGATGGAACTCTTTGGTGACGTGGGTCATGTGGAATCTCGTTTCGGTCCGTTTGGAGACAGTGTTAGTGTCGATGCAAATAGGTCCACGGTTTGCGCCAAACGTACCATAGGCTCAGAAATCATTTTGGACGCACCCGATGGTACTGCTAGGTGATGGGGCTCAAGTTAATGCTCGTTTCATTCCGTTTGGAGATAGTGCTAATCATGATGCAAGATAGGTCGATGATTTGTGCCGAACGTAATACAGGCTCAGAAATCATTTTGGACGCACCTGATGGAACTCTTAGGAGACGTGGGTCATGTGGAATCTCGTTTTGATGCGTTTGGAGATTGTGTTAGTGTCGGTGCAAGATAGGTGCACTGTTTGTGCCAAACGTACCATCGGCTCAGAAAATCGTTTTGGAGACTCCTGATGGTACTCCTAGGTGACGAGGCTCAAGTGGAAGCTCGGTTTAGTCTGTTTGTTGATATTGCTAATCTTGACGCAAGATAGGTGGATGGTTTGCGATGAATGTACCATAGGCTCATAAATCATTTTGGACGCACCTGATGGAACACTTTGGTGACATGGGTCTTGTGGAATCTCGCTTCTATCCATTTGGATAGAGTGTTAGTGTCGGTGCAAGATAGGTGCATGGGTTCCACCAAACGTACCATAGGCTCAGAAATCATTTCGGATACAACCGATGGTACCCCCTAGGTGATAAGGCTCAAGTAGAATCTCGATTCAGTCTATTTAGAGACAGTCCTAATCTTGATGCAAGATTAGGGCACGATTTGCGCCGAACGTACCATAGGCTCAGAAACCATTTTGGATGCTCCTGATGGAACTCCTAGGTGACGTCGGTCATGTGGAATCTCGTTTTGGTCCATTTGGAGACAGTGTTAGTGTCAGTGCAAGATAGGTGCACGGTTTGCACCAAACGTACCATAGGCTCAGAATCATTTTGGACACCCGCGATGGTACTCCTAGTTGACGAGGCTCAAGTGGAAGCCCTATTTAGTCCATTTGGAGATACTGCTAACCCTGACGCAAGATAGGTGCACGCTTTTCACCGAACGTACCACTAGATCAAAAATCATTTTGGACGCACCCGATGGTACTCCTAGGTGAAGAGGCTCAAGTGGAAGCTCGATTTAGTTCGTTTGGAGACAGTGCTAATCTTGGTGCAAGATAGGTGCATGGTTTGCGCCGAACATACAATATGCTCAGAAATCATTTTGGACGCACCAGATGGAACTCTTTGGCGATGTGGGCCATGTGGAATCTCGTTTCGGTCCGTTTGGAGACAGTGTTAGTGTCGATGCAAATAGGTCCACGGTTTGCGCCAAACGTACCATAGGCTCAGAAATCATTTTGGACACACCCGATGGTACTGCTAGGTGACGGGGCTCAAGTGAATGCTCGTTTCATTCTGTTTGAAGATAGTGCTAATCGTGATGCAAGATAGGTTGATGATTTGTGCCGAACGTAATACAGGCTCAGAAATTATTTTGGACGCACCCGATGGAACTCCTAGGAGACGTGGGTCATGTGGAATCTCGTTTCGATGCATTTGGAGATTGTGTTAGTGTCGGTGCAAGATAGGTGCACTGTTTGCCCCAAACAGACCATCGGCTTAGAAATCGTTTTGGAGACTTCTGATGGTACTCCTAGGTGACGAGGCTCAAGTGGAAGCTCGGTTTAGTCCGTTTGTTGATAGTGCTAATCTTGACGCAAGATAGTTGGATGGTTTGCGATGAACGTACCATAGGCTCATAAATCATTTTGGATGCACCTGATGGAACTCTTTGGTGACATGGGTCTTGTGGAATCTCGTTTTTGTCCATTTGGATAGAGTGTTAGTGTCGATGCAAGATAGGTTCATGGGTTCCACCAAACATACCATAGGCTCAGAAATCATTTCGGATGCACCCGATGGTACCCCCTAGGTGATGAGGCTCAAGTAGAATCTCGATTCAGTCTATTTGGAGACAGTGCTAATCAAAATGCAAGATTGGGGCACGATTTGCGCCGAACGTGAAACGATTTTTGATGCTCTTGATGGAACTCCTAGGTGACGTCGGTCATTTGGAATCTCATTTTGGTCCGTTTGGAGACAGTGTTAGTGTCAGTGCAAGATAGGTGCACAGTTTGCGCCAAACGTACCATAGGCTCAGAATCATTTTGGACACCCGCGATGGTACTCCTAGTTGACGAGGCTCAAGTGGAAGCCCTATTTAGTCCATTTGGAGATAGTGCTAACCCTGACGCAAGATAGGTGCACGCTTTTCGCCAAATGTACCACTAGATCAAAAATCGTTATGCACGCATCCGATGTAACTCCTAGGCAACTTGGGTCGTGCTAACCTTGACACAAGATAGGTGCACGATTTGTGGCGAATGTACCACAGGCTCAAAAATCATTTTGGATGCACCCGATGGCACCCCTAGGAGACGAGGTGCAAGTGGAAGCTCGATTCAGTCTGTTTGGAGATAGTGTTAGTATCGGTGCAAGATAGGTGCATAGTTTGCGCCAAACGTACCATAGGCTTAGAAATCATTTTCGACGCACCCGATGGTACTCCTAGGTGATGCGGCTCAAGTGGAAGCTCGATTCAGTCAGTTTGGAGAAAGTGCTAATCCTGGCGCAAGGTAGGTGCACGCACCCGATGTAACTACTAGGTGACTTGGATCATGTGGAATCTCTTTCGGTCCGTGTGGAGACAGTGTTAGTGTCGGTGCAAGATAGGTGCACGGTTTAAGCCAAACGTACCATAGGCTCATAAATTGTTTTGTACGCACCCTATGATACTCCTAAGTGATGAGGCCCAAGTGGAAGCTCGATTCAGTCTGTTTGGAGATAGTGCTAACCTTAACGCAAGACAGGTGCACGGTTTGCGCCATGCATGGTTTCCGCCAAAAGTACCATAAGCTTAGAAATCATTTTGGACGCACCCAATGGCAGTCCTAGGTGACGAGGCTCAAGTGGAAGTTCGAGTCAATCCATTTGGAGATACTAGTAATCTTGACAAAGATAGGTGCATGATTTGCACTGAACCTACGACAGGCTTAGAAATCATTCTAGACGCGCTCGATGGAACTCCTAGGTGACGTGGGTCATGTGGAATCTCGTTTTGGTCCATTTGGAGGCAGTGTTAGTGCAAGATAGGCTCACAGTTTGCGCCAAACGTACCATAGGCTCAGAAATTGTTTTAGACGCACCCAATGATACTTCTAGGTGATGAGGCTCAAGTGGAAGCTCGATTCAGTCTGTTTGGAGACAGTTCTAATCTTGATGCAAGATAGGTGCACGGTTTGTGACGAACGTACTATAGGCTCAGAAATGGTTTTGGATGCACCTGATGGAACTCCTTGGTTATGTGGGCCATGTGTATGTGGATCTGGTCTCGGTCCGTTTGGAGACTGTGTTAGTGTCCGTGCAAGATAGGTGCATGGTTTGAGCCAAGCGTACCATAGGCTCAGAAATCGTTTTTGATGGAACCGATAGTGCTTCTAGGTCATGAAGCTCAAGAGAAAGCTCGATTCAATCTGTTTGGAGATAGTGCTAATCTTAACACACCCGATAGTACTTCTAGCTGACGAGGCTCATGTGGGAGATCGATTCAGTCCATTTGGAGATAGTGCTAATCTTGATGCAAGAGAGTTGCACGCTTTGCGCCGAACATACCACAGGCTCAAAAATCATTTTGGACGCACCCAATGTAACTAAGTGACTCTGGTCATGTGAAATCTCGTTTCGGTCCGTTTGGAGACATTGTTAATGTCGGTGCAAGATAGGTGCACGGTTTGCGCCAAACGTACCATAGGCTCAGAAATCATTTTAGACGCACCCAATGATACTCCTAGGTAACGAGATGCAAGTGTGATACATCCGGCCCAGGTGGGGTTGGCTGAGGCCCAATAAATTAAGGTTGCCTGGACCCCAACAGTTCTTATGCACACCCACTCGGGGAAAGGCCCAATGTCCCTAAAAGACTAGTCTGATAGGGGAAGGGTGGCTCTCTCTTTTAAGGTGGCTTCCTCCTCCCAAGCTAAGCAAGGTGGGATTATTCAGAGGCTCACACGGTTGCCGCCCGACTACAACTAGGCCACTTGGCCTTTTTTTGTTGCGTCTTTGCCAGCGGGTAATAGTGGAGGATGTCCTCATCATTCCCACCCCCTTAAACAAGGGCCCAGCTCTGATACCAAATGATACATCCGGCCTAGGTGGGGTTGGCCGAGGCCCAATGAAAGCACGCAAAACCTCATTCATTAATCTCATGAAAGTACTAGGTGCATTAGTTAACCCAAAAGGCATTACCAACCACTCATATAAGCCGAACTTAGTTTTGAAAGCAGTTTACTATTCATCTCCTAATTTCATACAAATCTGGTGGTACCCACTACGCAAATCAACTTTGGAAAACACAATAGCACCACTCAATTCATCAAGCATATCATCTAAACGGGGAATAGGGTGTCGATATCGAATGGTGATGTTATTAATAGCCCTACAATCAACACACATACGCCACGTTCCATCTTTCTTAGGCACCAAAATAACCAGAACAGCACAAGGACTAAGAGACTCACGCACATAACCTTTGTCGAGTAGTTCCTGCACTTGCCGCTAGATTTCTTTTGTTTCCTCTGGATTTTGTCCTGTATGGCGCACGGTTTGGCAAAGGAATAAGATCAATTTGGTGCTCAATCCCGCGTATAGGTGGCAGCCCCACTGGTATTTCACTTGGAATCACATCAGAATACTCCTGCAAAATGTTAGCAATAGCAGGAGGCAAAGAATGCTGCATATCGTGAAGGGAGATCAATGCATTTTTGCATATTAAAGCATAAGCAATGGAAGCTGATTCATTAAACTCATTTATATCAGATTTAGTAGCAAACAAACAAGTCCCTTTCAATTTTATCTCATTCTTGTCATCAGCCACAGATTTGTCACTTTTGTTGTTCTCATTCTGAACCTTTGCAGCCGTAGCAACATCATTTTGCATAATAGCTTCAGGAGACATGGGATGCAACACAATTTTTCGATCATGGTATAGAAAGGAATACTGATTTGTTCTACCATGATGCATAGAATCTCTATCAAATTGCCAAGGTCTACCTAGCAGAATATTACAAGCTTGCATAGGCACAACATCACATTCCACAATATCTTTATAGGATCCAATGGAAAAATTGATTCTCACAAGTCTAGTTACCTTTGCCTTACCACTATTTGTTTAGCCATTGAATGTAATAGGGATGTGGGTGTGGTTTGGTGGTAAGCGCCAGTTTTTGCACCATATCGCTGCTAGCTAAGTTGTTGCAGCTACCTCCATCAATGATCATGCGACACGAACGCTCTTTGATGACACACTTTGTTTGAAACAATGTGTGTCGCTGATTTTGCTCTGCCTTCTCCATTTGTGAACTAAGCACTCGCTGTACAATGAGGCTCTCATAGCGGTCTGCTTCACCTGCATCAATATGTTCTTCCAAGTGTCCTTCACTACCTACATGGTCAGCTGCAAGCAATGCAAGTGTATCTTCATCAAAATCACTAGCAGATGAATACTCACCATCATCTTTGATGACCATAACGCGCTTGCTTGGACAATCACGAATCACATGTCCATATCCCTTGCACCGGTGACATTGAATGTCCCTTGTTCTACCTGTAGATGCCATGAAAGTAGCACTCGCAGCAGGCGTTGTGGTTGTCCTTGTCGCTGAGTTTGCAGGAGTAACGTGAGGCTTATCACTGGATGATGGCATAGGAGTACGTGTAGTCGTGCGGGGCTGCCACGAATTAGTCCTCCGTGCAGAAAAATTAGTCTTGGCACTGGCACGTCGCCCCTGCACTTCTCTTTCAGCTTTACAAGCAAGATGAAACAAACGGGTTATGTTAGTATAATCTTTATAAGCAAGGATGTCCTAGATTTCACGATTTAGCCCGCCCAAAAATCTAGCCATAGCAGATTCCTCTTCCTCCTCTAAGTTACAACGCAGCATACCCATTTGTAATTCCTGATAATATTCTTCTACACTTTTGTCACCAAGGAGTTCCTCTATGGTTTACGCCGAATGTAGCATAGGCTCAGAAATCATTTTGGACGCACCCGATGGAACTCCTGGGTGACGTGGGTCATGTGGAATCTTGCTTCGGTCTATTTGGATACATCTTAGTGTCGGTGCAAGATAGGTGCATGGTTTGCGCCAAACATACCATAGGCTCGGAAATTGTTTTGGATGCACCCGATGGAACTCCTAGGTGACGTGGGTCTTGTGGAACCTCATTTTGGTCCGTTTGGAGACAGTGTTAGTGTCGATGCAACGTAGGTGCATGGTATGCGCCAACATACCATAGGCTCAGAAATCGTTTTGGACGCACCTGATGGTACTCCTAGGTGACGAGGCTCAAGTGGAAGCTAGATTCAATTCGTTTGGAGATAGTGCTAACATAGACGTGAGATAGGTGCATGGTTTGCGCCAACGTACCATACGCTCAGAAATGATTTTGGATGCACCCGATGGAACTCCTTGGTGACGTGGGTCATGTGGAATCTCATTTTGGTCCATTTGGATACAGTGTTAGTGTCGGTGCAAGATATGTGCATGGTTTGTGCCAAGCGTACCATGGGGTCAGAAATCGTTTTGGGCGCACCCAATGATACTGCTTGGCGAGGAGGGTCAAGTGGAAGATCGATTCAGTCCATTTGGAGATAGTGCTAACCTTGACGCAAGATATGTGCACGGTTTGCGCTGAATGTAGCATTGGCTCAGAAATCATTTTGGACGCACCTAATGGAACTCCTTGGTGACGTGGGTCATTTGGAACCTCGTTTTGGTCCATTTGGATACAGTGTTAGGGTCGGTGCAAGATTGGTTCGTGCCAAACGCACCATAGGCTCAGAAATCGTTTTGGACGCAGCCAATGGTACACCTAGCTGACGAGGCTCAAGTGGATGCTTGTTTCATTCTGTTTGGAGATACAGCTAATCTTGACGCAAGATAGGTGCACGGTTTGCGCCAAATGTACCATATGCTCAGAAATCATTTTGGACGCACCCAATGATACTCCTAGGTGAGAGGCTCAAGTGGAAGCTTGAGTCAGTCTGTTTGGAGATAGTGCTAATCTTGACGCAAGATAGGTGCACGGTTTGTGCCGAACTTACCATAGGCTCAGAAATTGTTTTTGACGCATCCAATGGAACTCCTTGGTGACGTGGGCCATGTGGAATCTCGTTTCGGTCTATTTGGAGATAGTGTTAATGTCGGTGCAGGATAGGTGCACGGTTTGCACCAAACATACCATAGGCTCAGAAATCATTTTGGACACACCCATTGGTACTCCAAGGAGACGACGCTCAATTGGATGCTCGCTTCATTCCATTTGGAGATAGTGCTAATCTTGACGCAAGATAGGTGCACAATTTGCGCCGAATGTACCACAGGCTCGGAAATCATTTTGGACGCACCCGACGGACTCCTAGGTGACGGGGGTCTTCAGGAATCTCGTTTTGGTCCGTTTGGAGACAATGTTAGTGTCGGTGCAAGACAGGTGCACGGTTTGCGCCAAACGTACCATAGGCTCATAAACCATTTTGGACACACCCAATGGTACTCCTAGGTGATGAGGCTCAAGTGGAAGCTTGATTCAGTCCGTTTGGAGATAGTGCTAATCTTGACACAAGATAGGTGCATGCTTTTTGCCAAATGTACCATAGGCTAAAAAATCATCTTGGTCGCGCCCGATGGAAATCCTAGGGGACATGGGTCATGTAGAATCTCGTTTTGGTCCGTTTGGAAACAGTGTTTGTGTCGGTGCAACATAGGTGCACAGTTTGCGCCAAACGTACCATAGACTTATAAATCATTTTGGACGCACCCGATGGTACTCGTAGGTGACGAGGCTCAAGTGAAAGCTCGATTCTATCCGTTTGGAGATAGTACTAATCTTCATGCAAGATAGGTGCACGCTTTGCGCTGAATGTACCACAAGGCCAGAAATCATTTTTGGACGCACCTAGTGTAACTACTAGGTGCCTTGGGTCATGTGAAATCTCGTTTCAGTCCATTTGGAGATAGTGTTAGTGCCGGTGCAAGATAGGTGCATGGTTTGCGCCAAATGTACCATAGGCTCTAAAATTATTTTGGACGCACCCAATGATACTCCTTGGTGATGAGGCTCAAGTGCAAGCTCGATTCAATCCGTTTGGAGATAGTGATAATCTTGATGCAAGATAGGTGCACGCCTTGCGCGGAACATAACACTAGCTCAGAAATCATTCTAGACGCAACCGTTGTAACTCCTAGGCAACTTGGGTCATGTGGAACCTCATTTCGGTCCATTTGGGGGACTGTGTTAGTGTCTGTGCAAGATAGGTGCATAGTTTGCGACGAACATACCATAGGCTCAGAAATTATTTCGGACGCACCCAATGATACTCCATAGTGACGAAGCTCAAGTGGAAGCTCGATTCAGTCCGTTTGGAGATAGTGCTAACATTGACGCGAGATAGGTGCACGGCTTGCGCTGAACGTACCATAGGCTCATAAATTATTTTGGACGCACCCGATGGAGCTCCTTGATGACGTGGGTCACGTGGAATCTTATTTCGGTCTATTTGGATATAGTGTTAGTGTCGGTGCAAGATACATGCATGGTTTGCGCCAAACGTACCATAGGCTCAGAAATCATTTTGGGTGCACCTGATGGTACTCCTAGGTGATGAGGCTGAAGTGGAAGCTCGATTCAGTCCGTTTGGAGATAGTGCCAATCTTCATGCAAGATAGGTGCACGCTTTGCGCCGAACGTACCGCAGGACACAAAAATCATTTTAGACGCACCCGATGGAACTCCTAGGACACGAGGCTCAAGTGGAAGCTTAATTCAGTCCGTTTGGAGATAGTGCTAACATAGACGCGAGACAGGTGCACGGTTTGCGCCGAACATACCATAGGCTCATAAATCATTTTGGATGCACCCAATGGAACTCCTTGGTGATGTGGGTCATGTGGAATCTTGTTTCGGTCCATTTGGATAAAGTGTTAGTGTCAGTGCAAGATAGGTGCATGGTTTGCGCCAAACGTACCATAGCCTCAGAAATCATTTTGGACGCACCCAATGATACACCTAGGTGTCGAGGCTATGTGGAAGCTCGATTCAGTCCGTTTGGAGATAGTGCTACTCTTGACGCAAGGTAGGAGCATGGTTTGCGCCGAATGTAGCATAGGCTCAGAAATCATTTTGGACGCACCCGATGGAACTCCTGGGTGACGTGGGTCATGTGGAATCTTGCTTCGGTCTATTTGCACACATGTTAGTGTCGGTGCAAGATAGGTGCATGGTTTGCGCCAAACATACCATAGGCTCAGAAATTGTTTTGGACGCACCCGATGGAACTCCTAGGTGACGTGGGTCTTGTGGAACCTCATTTTGGTCCGTTTGGAGACAGTGTTAGTGTCGATGCAACGTAGGTGCATGGTTTGCGCCAACATACCATAGGCTCAGAAATCGTTTTGGATGCACCCGATGGTACTCCTAGGTGACGAGGCTCAAGTGGAAGCTAGATTCAATTCGTTTGGAGATAGTGCTAACATAGACGCAAGATAGGTGCATGGTTTGCGCCAACGTACCATACGCTCAAAAATGATTTTGGATGCACCCGATGGAACTCCTTGGTGACGTGGGTCATGTGGAATCTCGTTTTGGTCCATTTGGATACAGTGTTAGTGTCCGTGCAAGATATGTGCATGGTTTGTGCCAAGCATACCATGGGCTCAGAAATCGTTTTGGGTGCACCCAATGATACTGCTTGGCGAGGAGGCTCAAGTGGAAGATCGATTCAGTCCATTTGGAGATAGTGCTAACCTTGACGCAAGATATGTGCACGGTTTGCGCCGAATGTAGCATTGGCTCAGAAATCATTTTAGACACACCTGATGGAACTCCTTGGTGACGTGGGTCATTTGGAACCTCGTTTCGGTCCATTTGGATACAGTGTTAGGGTCGGTGCAAGATTGGTTCATGCCAAATGCACCATAGGCTCAGAAATCGTTTTGGACGCAGCCAATGGTACACCTAGCTGACGAGGCTCAAGTGGATGCTTGTTTCATTCTGTTTGCAGATACAGCTAATCTTGACGCAAGATAGGTGCACGGTTTGCGCCAAATGTACCATATGCTCAGAAATCATTTTGGACGCACCCAATGATACTCCTAGGTGAGAGGCTCAAGTGGAAGCTTGAGTCAGTCTGTTTGGAGATAGTGCTAATCTTGACGCAAGATAGGTGCACGGTTTGTGCCGAACTTACCATAGGCTCAGAAATTGTTTTCAACGCATCCAATGGAACTCCTTGGTGACGTGGGCCATGTGGAATCTCATTTCGGTCTGTTTGGAGATAGTCTTAATGTCGATGCAGGATAGGTGCATGGTTTGCGCCAAACATACCATAGGCTCAGAAAATCATTTTGGACACACCCATTGGTACTCCTATGAGACGACGCTCAATTGGATGCTCGCTTCATTCCGTTTGGAGATAGTGCTAATCTTGACGCAAGGTAGGTGCACAATTTGCGCCGAATGTACCATAGGCTCGGAAATCATTTTGGACACACCCGACGGACTCCTAGGTGACGTGGGTCCTCAGGAATCTCGTTTTGGTCCGTTTGGAGACAATGTTAGTGTCGGTGCAAGATAGGTGCACGGTTTGCGCCAAACGTACCATAGGCTCAGAAATCATTTTGGACACACCCAATGGTACTCCTAGGTGATGAGGCTCAAGTGGAAGCTTGATTCTGTCCGTTTGGAGATAGTGCTAATCTTGACGCAAGATAGGTGCATGCTTTTTGCCGAATGTACCATAGGCTGAAAAATCATTTTGGACGCGCCCGATTCTATCCGTTTGGAGATAGTACTAATCTTCATGCAAGATAGGTGCACGCTTTGCGCTGAATGTATCACAAGGCCAGAAATCATTTTTGGACGCACCTAGTGTAACTACTAGGTGCCTTGGGTCATGTGAAATCTCGTTTCAGTCCATTTGGAGACAGTGTTAGTGCCGGTGCAAGATAGGTGCACGGTTTGCGCCAAATGTACCATAGGCTCTGAAATTATTTTGGACGCACCCAATGATACTCCTTGGTGATGAGGCTCAAGTGCAAGCTCGATTCAATCCGTTTGGAGATAGTGATAATCTTGATGCAAGATAGGTGCACGCCTTGCGCGGAACATAACACTAGCTCAGAAATCATTCTAGACACAACCGTTGTAACTCCTAGGCAACTTGGGTCATGTGGAACCTCGTTTCTGTCCATTTGGGAGACTGTGTTAGTGTCTGTGCAAGATAGGTGCACAGTTTGCGACGAACATACCATAGGCTCAAAAATTATTTCGGACGCACCCAATGATACTCCATGGTGACGAGGCTCAAGTGAAAGCTCGATTCAGTCCGTTTGGAGATAGTGCTAACATTGATGCGAGATAGGTGCACGGCTTGCGCTGAACGTACCATAGGCTCATAAATTATTTTGGACGCACCCGATGGAGCTCCTTGATGACGTGGGTCACGTGGAATATCGTTTCGGTCTATTTGGATATAGTGTTAATGTCGATGCAAGATACATGCATGGTTTGCGCCAAACGTACCATAGGCTCAGAAATCGTTTTGGGTGCACCTGATGGTACTCCTAGGTGATGAGGCTGAAGTGGAAGCTCGATTCAGTCCGTTTGGAGATAGTGCTACTCTTGACGCATGGTAAGAGCATGGTTTGCGCCGAATGTAGCATAGGCTCAGAAATCATTTTGGACGCACCCGATGGAACTCCTGGGTGACGTGGGTCATGTGAAATCTTGCTTCGGTCTATTTGGATACATGTTAGTGTCGGTGCAAGATAGGTGCATGGTTTGCGCCAAACATACCATAGACTCAGAAAATTGTTTTGGACGCACCCGATGGAACTCCTAGGTGACGTGGGTCTTGTGGAACCTCATTTTGGTCCGTTTGGAGACAGTGTTAGTGTCGATGCAACGTAGGTTCATGGTTTGCACCAACATACCATAGGCTCAGAAATCGTTTTGGACGCACCTGATGGTACTCCTAGGTGACGAGGCTCAAGTGGAAGCTAGATTCAGTTCGTTTGGAGATAGTGCTAACATAGACGCGAGATAGGTGCATGGTTTGTGCCAACGTACCATATGCTCAGAAATGATTTTGGATGCACCCGATGGAACTCCTTGGTGACGTGGGTCATGTGGAATCTCGTTTTGGTCCATTTGGATATAGTATTAGTGTCGGTGCAAGATATGTGCATGGTTTGCGCCAAGCATACCATTGGCTCAGAAATCATTTTGGGCAGATTTTGGGGTTAGTCCCATATTTAACATTGCAGATTTGAAGCCTTATTTGGGTGAGGAAGATGAGCTTGAGTCGAGGACGACTCAAATTCAAGAAAGGGAGGATGATGAGGACATCAACAACGATCATACATCCACGCCGACACCTGCTGGTCCTATTACCCGTGCTCGTGCTCGAACACTTAATCATCAAGTGAGTTCCTTCTTGACCTCTTGTCCATCCTATTTAGATCTTAGAGACACATGCACTCTTGTTTTGATTAGGAATCAAGGAGAAGACCGAAAGGGAAAAGAACTCGCGTAGGCTGGATTCGGACTGCAGCACACCTCCAACTTGTGACGGTCGCCACGGTTACATATGGAGTCGGATTGGGGTAATTCTGGACTTGTTGGAAAGCTAATAAAGTCTACTTTCATACGGATCTGACCTCATACTCATACCTGCTCAGAAACGGCGTCAACAGTCCAAAAATCACCGAGAGGTCTATTCTGTCCAGGGTGCTGCGCCACCTTAAGTTAGCCCAATGGGCTTGTATCGTTTAGAGTCCAGTAGGGACGCGTCCTAGGGTTGGAGCACGACCCAAACTCTCTTGTGGTCAACCTCCACACATCATATACCCCTTAGCCGCCACCAGGAACACTTGGGTTTTGTTTAGATCAAGTTTAGCCTTTGCTACTTGCTTGTAGGCGCGCGTGCTGATCCAGCCACCCGTCTCCTTGTCTTTGGAACTCCACTCATAATAAGATTCAGTTTGAGGCTTTCAATTTCATCTTGCAAATTCAGTGCTTGTTTCCTTGTTCTTGCTAGTTCTTCGATTGCTTGCAGGACGGGAGCCCTAGTGGCTGGTTGTCGTGCTCCACAAGATCGTGACGGCCTTTGGAGGTGGTGTATCGGTTGCTAAGGCGCGGTCTTGGAAGGCTGTTGTCGGGCCGTGAACGTCATCTCCATCCACCAAATGGAGTGATCTCACGCCTCTCATCGAAAGATCGTCCATAAACCCTAGCGGGTTCATATCAACCAAGGAGTACCACGGGGTGTGTCCCAAATGATTTCTGAGCCAATGGTATGTTTGGTGCAAACTGTGCACATATCTTGCACATACACTAACCCTATCTCTAAATAGACCAAAACGAGATTCCACATGACCCACGTCACCTAGTAGTTCCATCGGGAGCGTCCAAAATGATATTCGAACCTCTAGTACGCTCAGTGCAAACCATGCACCAATCTTGCGTCAAGGTTACCACTATCTCCAAATGGGCTGAACCGAGCTTCCACTTGAGTCTTGTCACCTAGGAGTACCACTGGGTGCATCCAAAATGATTTTTGAGCCTATAGTTGTTTGGTGCAAACCGTGCACCTATCTTGCGTCAAGATTACCAGTATCTCCAAATGGGCTGAACCGAGCTTCCACTTGAGTCTCGTCACCTAGGAGTACCACTAGGTGCATCCAAAATGATTTTTGAGCCTATAGTTGTTGGTGAAACCGTGCACCTATCTTGCGTCAAGATTACCCCTATCTCCAAATGGATTGAATCAAGCTTCCACTTGAGCCTCATCACGTAGGAGTACCACCGGGTGTGTTCAAAACAATTTCTGAGCCTATGGTATATTTGGCGCAAACCGTGCACCTATCTTTTTTTTTACCGGAATACCCCTGCCCTTTCAGAAAAAGTGTGTGTGCTGAGTTACTCTTTGGGAGTGTTCTTGTTCATATAATTAGTTTTGAGTGCCCCTGAAAAAAAAATATTCAAAAAAAAGAAAAAAAAGAGAAAGAAGCAAAAGAAAAGAAGAGAAAGGGGCTGATCTTAGATTCTTCGTTCACTTTGGGTGGTGTGTTGTGCTCTCCTTTGTGTCCAGGCTCGTGTCTCTAGCACGGTCTAGACTAGGACCAGCACAGTACCACCGGTTGAACGATTATTCAGCTTGCTTTTTGTAACTAACGTGGTGATAGTTCGTTCCTTGTTTCAGCCCACCTATAGCTCCACATATTCTACAGCTTGACAGGTCTCGTGCTGCAGCACCGATACACTTCATCCATTGCTGCAGACTTGTTGGTAGATGACCCCTCCTGTCGAGCAAGGTAAGAACTGGTAAGAAGTTGTGTAATAGGTGGAGAGTGAGCGACTTGCTGTAGCTACATCCTAGTAGTTGTAGGGCTTTTACTTCTTCACTTGTCTTCTTGTTGTTTTTGTCTTTGAAACATGCCAGGGACCGACGAAGATAACCAAATTCCACATTCGCCTCGCACAAAGGGCATCATACAACATTTTGAAAGGAAAGTGAAGTTGCGCACGGAGGGACTTGATAATGACTTGCAGGTGACAAATGACAAACTTGGGCAGTTGGAGGCTACTCAGATTGCCGCAGACAACAAGCTTGCAGGTTTGGAGCAGTCCATTGCTAGTGTGGACAAAAGCCTTGCTGCTCTGCTGAGGCATTTTGATGACCTCCACAACAATGATAAAGACCAGCATAAAGAAGAAAAGAAGGAGGAAGATCGAGAGGATGGTAGTTATGATGAAGAATACACAGGTGATACTGAACATGATGATCGAGACACTCGTGATCGACGTCGCCTACGTCACAACCGTAGAGGTATGGGTGGCCGCCGCCAATGCGAGGTACACAATAATGATGATGCTTTCAGTAAGATTTAATTTAAAATACCTCCTTTTGAGGGTAAATATGACCCTGATGCATACATTACTTGGGAGATTGCTGTTGATCAAAAGTTTGCATGCCATGAATTTCCTGAGAACACACGTGTTAGGGCTGCTACTAGTGAGTTCACAGATTTTGCTTCTGTTTGGTGGATCGAATATGGCAAGAAAAATCCTAATAACATACCTAAAACTTGGGATGCGCTGAAACGAGCCATGAGAGCTAGATTTGTTCCATCTTACTATGCCCGTGATATGATAGATAAGTTGCAGCAATTGAGACAAGGTTCTAAATGTGTAGAAGAATACTATCAGGAATTACAAACGGGTATGTTGCGTTGTAAATTAGAGGAGGATGAGGAACCTGCTATGGCTAGATTTTTAGGTGGATTAAATCGGGAAATTCAGGATATCCTCGCTTACAAAGAATACAATAACGTAACCAAACTGTTTCATCTTGCTTGTAAAGCTGAACGGGAAGTGCAGGGACGTCGTGCTAGTGCAGGGACGTCGTGTTTCTGCAGGGAAAGCTAGTTCATGGCTGCCGCGCCCGTCTACAACTCCGTCTACACATACTCCTACGCCATCATCTAGTGACAAGACTCGAGCTGCCCCCACCAATTCAGTAGTGAAGATAGCGCAAAAGCCGGCTGCGAGTACTTCATCCGTGGCATCGACAGGTAGAACAAGCAACATACAATGTCATCAGTGCAAGGGATATGGCCATATGATGCGTGACTGCCCAAACAAGCGTGTTATGATTGTCAAAGATGATGGTGAGTGTTCATCTGCTAGTGATTTTGATGAAGATACACTTGCATTGCTTGCGGCTGACTATGCAGGTAGTGAGGAACACATAGAAGAACACATCAATGCAGGTGACGCGGAGCACTATGAGAGCTTGATTGTACAGCGAGTGCTTAGTGCACAAATGGAGAAGGCGGAGCAAAATCAGCGACACACTTTATTCCAAACAAAGTGTGTCATCAAGGAGCGTTCGTGCCGCATGATCATTGATGGAGGTAGCTGTAACAACTTGGCAAGTAGCGACATGGTACAGAAGCTCGCCCTCACCACCAAACCACATCCCCATCCCTACTACATCCAATGGCTGAACAACATTGGTAAGGCAAAGGTAACGAGACTGGTGCGAATCAATTTTGCCATCGGATCATACAAAGATATTGTTGAATGTGATGTTGTGCCTATGCAAGCTTGCAATATTCTGCTAGGTAGACCATGGCAATTTGATAGAGATTCAATGCATCATGGTAGATCAAATCAATATTCGTTTCTATACCATGATCGAAAAATTGTGTTGCATCCTATGTCTCCTGAAGCTATTATGCAATCTGATGTTACTAAGGCTGCAAAAGCAAAGAGCGAGAGTGACAAATCTGTTGTTGATGACAAAGATGAGATAACATTGAAAAGACGTTGTATGCTTGCTACAAAATCTGATATTAATGAGTTCAATGCATCCACCTCTGTTGCTTATGCTTTGGTATGCAAGGATGCTTTGATTTCATTTGAGGATATGCAACGTTCTTTGCCCCCTGCTGTTGCTAACATTTTGCAGGAGTATTCTGATGTGTTCCCCATTGAGATACCAGCGGGGCTGCCACCAATACGAGGGATTGAGCACCAAATTGATCTTATCCCTGGAGCATCTTTGCCAAACCGTGCACCATACAGGACCAATCCGGAGGAAACGAAGGAAATTCAGCGACAAGTGCAAGAACTACTAGACAAAGGTTATGTGCGTGAGTCTCTTAGTCCTTGTGCTGTTCCAGTGATTTTAGTGCCTAAGAAAGATGGAACATGGCGCATGTGTGTTGATTGTCGGGCTATTAATAATATCACCATTCGATATCGACACCCTATTCCACGATTAGATGATATCCTTGATGAATTGAGTGGTGCTGTTGTGTTTTCAAAGGTTGATTTGCGTAGTGGGTACCACCAGATTCGTATGAAATTGGGAGATGAATGGAAAACTGCTTTCAAAACCAAGTTTGGTCTATATGAGTGGTTAGTCATGCCTTTTGGGTTAACTAATGCACCTAGTACTTTCATGAGATTAATGAACGAGGTTTTGCGTTCTTTCATTGGGAAATTTGTTGTCGTCTACTTTGATGATATACTGATTTATAGCAAATCCATGGATGAACACCTTGATCACTTACGTGCTGTTTTTAATGCTCTACGTGATGCACGTTTGTTTGGTAACCTTGAGAAGTGCACTTTCTGCACCGATCGAGTATCGTTTCTTGGCTATGTTGTCACTCCACAGGGAATTGAGGTTGATAAAGCCAAGGTGGAAGCTATACAAGGATGGCCTGTACCCACGACGGTCACATAAGTGCGGAGTTTCCTAGGACTTGCTGGTTTCTATCGCCGTTTTGTGAAGGACTTCAGTACCATTACTGCACCATTGAGTGAGCTTACAAAGAAGGGAGTGCCCTTTTCTTGGGGCAAAGCACAAGAGCACGCCTTCCATGTGCTGAAAGATAAGTTAACACATGCACCTCTACTCCAACTCCCTGATTTTAATAAGACTTTCGAGCTTGAATGTGATGCGAGTGGAATTGGATTGGGTGGTGTTTTGTTACAAGAAGGAAAACCTATTGCATACTTTAGTGAGAAATTGAGCAGGCCTATTCTTAATTATTCTACATATGATAAGGAATTATATGCTCTAGTGCGGACATTAGAAACATGGTAGCATTATTTGTGGCCCAAAGAATTTGTTATACATTCTGATCATGAATCTTTGAAGCATATTTGTAGTCAAGGAAAACTGAATCGTAGACATGCAAAATGGGTTGAATTTATTGAATCTTTTCCTTATGTTATCAAACACAAGAAAGGGAAGGATAATATCATTGCAGATGCATTGTCTAGGAGATATACTTTGCTGAATCAACTTGATTACAAGATCTTTGGGTTAGAAACAATTAAAGACCGATATGCTCATGATGCTGATTTTAAAGAAGTGCTGCTGCATTGTAAAGATGGGAAAATGTGGAACAAATTCATCCTCAATGATGGGTTTGTGTTTAGAGCTAACAAGCTATGCATTCCAGCTAGCTTCGTTCGCTTGTTGTTGCTGCAGGAAGCGCATGGAGGTGGCTTGATTGGGCATTTTGGAGCGAAGAAGACGGAGGACATTCTTGCTGGTCATTTCTTTTGGCCAAAGATGCGACGAGACATGGAGAGATTTGTTGCTCGCTGCACAACATGTCAAAAGGCTAAGTCCCGGTTGAATCCACACGGTTTGTATATGCCTCTTCCTGTTCCTAGTGCTCCTTGGGAGGATATTTCTATGGATTTTGTGTTGGGATTGCCACGGACTAGGAAAGGGCGAGATAGTGTTTTTGTGGTTGTGGATCGATTCTCTAAAATGGCACATTTCATACAATGTCATAAAACTGATGATGCTACAAATATTGCTGATTTGTTCTTTCAAGAATTTGTTCGCTTGCATGGTGTGCCAAATACAATTGTTTCTGATCGTGATGCTAAATTTCTTAGCCATTTTTGGAGAAATTATCCTACCCATGATCTAGAATTGGCTGCCGTGGTGTTTGCCTTGAAGTCTTGGAGGCATTATCTCTATGGTGAGTCTTGTGACATCTATACTGACCACAAGAGTCTTAAATATATTTTCACTCAGAAGGAGCTCAATCTGAGGCAGCGTAGGTGGCTTAAGTTGATAAAAGATTATGATCTTACGATTCAGTATCATCCAGGGAAGGCGAATGTGGTGGCAGATGCTCTTAGTAGAACTGGGGTTCCTAAGGTGGCAATGCCCTTGATTGCGGATTTGGATCGTATGGGTGTCTCCTTATGCTATGCTGGCACTGCTAGAGAGGAGACCCAGTTGTTCATTCAGTCATTCCTTCTTGAGAGGGTGCGCGAGGCACAACAGCATGACCGTCTAATTCAGGAGGTTCGTAAGAGGATAGCGAATGGCAAACCTCGAGAGTTTAGTATCGATGAGAACGATGCAGTCCGGTTTAGAGGACGCCTTTGTGTGCCTCAAAAATCAGATGTGAAGATGGATATCTTGCGAGAAGGTCATCGGACTCCATACACTGTTCATCCTAGTGAGACAAAGATGTATAGAGATCTTAAGCAGAGCTTCTGTTGGAAGAGAATGAAGGTTGATATTGCCAAGTATGTTGCAGCTTGTGGTGTGTGCCAGCAAGTGAAGGCTGAGCATAAGAGGCCTGCAGGTTTATTGAAACCTTTAGAGATTCCAGAATGGAAGTGGGAATATATTACTATGGATTTTGTGGTTGGTTTACCACGATCTCCTCGGGGTAATGATGCAATTTGGGTTGTGGTAGATAGACTCACTAAGGTGGCTCATTTTATTCCAATGAAGACCAAGAATTCTGCTGCAGACTTGGTCCCCTTGTATATGAAGGAGGTAGTGAGGCTGCATGGAGTGCCAAAGTCTATTGTTTCAGATCGAGACTCCAAATTTGTTTCCAATTTTTGGAGGAGCTTACATAGCGCTTTGGGGACGAAGCTTGACATGAGTGTTGCTTTTCACCCTCAAACTGATGGTCAGTCCGAGCGTACTATCCAGACTTTGGAGGACATGCTACGTGCCTGTGTCCTTTCCTGGAAGGGTAGTTGGGAGGATCATCTAGCTTTAGCTGAGTTTGCTTATAATAACAGCTATCAAGCTAGTATTAAGATGGCACCATATGAGGCTTTGTATGGTAGAAGATGCATCTCACCATTGTGTTGGGAAACATTGGGAGAGAGGTCTTTAGTCGGTCCAGATTGGATTCAACAGACAGCTCAGAAGGTACAGGAGATACGTCAGAACATGTTAGCCGCCCAGAGTCGCCAGAAAAGCTATGCGGATGTTAGAAGGCGAGACCTCGAGTTTGCAGTGGGTGATCAGGTTCTTCTCAAAGTATCGCCTACTAAGGGTGTTGTGCGGTTCGGTACTACTGGGAAGCTTAGCCCGAGGTACATTGGACCTTTTGATATCATAGCCCGGGTAGGTAGCTTGGCTTACCGCTTACAATTACCGGATTCTATGAAGGGAGTTCATAATGTCTTCCACGTTTCTATGCTGAGAAAGTATTTGCGGGATCCTGAGCATAAGATCGACTTAGAGCCGATTCATGTGGAGCAGGACTTGACTGTGAAGTGTCAGCCAATGCGTATCTTAGAATCATCAGAGCGTGTTCTCAGGAGAAGGATTATCAAATATGTGAGAGTTCTATGGACGAATCAGCCTGAACGTGAAGCGACTTGGGAGCTTGAGGAGCAGATGCGTAAGGAGTATCCCGAACTATTTGACACTGGTGAGTTTTATGCAGATCTGTGTAGTTAACTATACTGTTGGTTTATATCATAGCAGCGGTAGAATTCGAGGACGAATTCCCTTAAGGGGGGTAGAATGTAATGCCCCAAAACAAAAATTGCAATACCCAATAGAAGAAACAAAATTAAAGGAAAAATAGCTTTAGAGGGGTCCAAGTAAACTTAGGCCAGGCTATGTGGCAGCCCATCTCAAGCCCAACTTGTCCCTATCACCTAAACCATATAGAGAGGAAGTGTGCAGCAGGAAAACATGTTTTCCCTTTCCCCATTCCCTTTGTTCGACCTCCAGGACGCCCCCTCCTCTTCCCCACAGATCCCTCTCCTTCCTTAACACCTCCTACACAGCAAAAATTACAAGGGAAAAGGAGAAAACAGATTGAGAAGGAGGACAGGTTCAACACGAGGTATATCATCGGCGTAGATCGGCTTTCCCCCATCTCTATCTCGCTGCCCAAGGTTTAGGGTATAGCCAAGGTGAGGAATCTGCCTTTCCCTTTGTTTAATTGAGTTTTAGATGGCCTGTAGTCATGGGGCATATTGGTTTTATAGGGAGGATCTCCATCTGAATGCCGATCTAAGGTTCTGCTGCGCTGTAGATCGAGTGCTGCCGCTGTTTGTTCTGTTTAGGCAATAAAGACGATTTTTCCAGTGAAACTTGATAATAGGAAAGTTGTAGAGGGATTTCAGATCTATTATCTTGTAAAATTTCACGATTTTATCAGAAGTATTTTGAGAGTTATACTTCATTATTTGTGATGCAATCGTTCTGCCAAAAATCTGGACAGTTTTAGATCTAAGCAGATTTTGGCCATTTAAATGAAATAATTAGATCTTTTGATATGAACAAAAGTTGTAAGAATTTTGTTAAGCTTTCCATATTGGTAAAGAGTATAATTTGTGAGCTAGTATATCTCCAGTTATGAATTTTTGAAGTTTGATGTTCTGTTCTAGTCGACAGAAATATTCAGTGAAGTTCAATGGTTAATTACGCCATATTGCAGGCATCTTATGCAAAACTTTGCAATACAAATGTTATTCCCCATTGGACAATCAAGTTTCACTATGAAGTCTTTCCAAGGTTCGTCTAACAAGTTAGGGCCGCTAGGTTTCTGTGGCCTGCAAATGTAGAGCCCCCCTTCCATATGGCACAATGACACGCAGCCTATACTCATAGGGACAGGAGCCGCACTACACCCAACCCGGAACACAACCCCTTTTGCGCCATAAAGGTAACCACTAACAAGCTAGAAAAGGTCCTCTTATATGACTAAAGCCAGAGCCATGTAGCCCTCACAGCTGTACTGTAAGTCCCAGATGTTCGCTTACAGATAAGTCCTTACGGAGAGGAATCTAGAGATAACTCTAGCCCTCTTGTTCCCTGTTGCTAAAAAGCATCTTTTAGAGTTATTGCATATATCATTAGCCAAATTACAAGATCATTGTTTATGTAAGCACTAGCCACTACCCAAATACCAATAACCATAGGATTCAAGGAACAAGATCAATACTAAGGCATCCTTAACAAAGGGGCACATGCAGCATGAATTAAGTGGATTAAAGTGAATAGGTAACAAGGATAATCCCATGCTATACTTGCCTTGATCTAGCTGATCCTGTTGATCCGACTCGTAATAGTACTCTTGATCACCAACGAACTGATCACCGTCTATTCTCGATTAGCACATCAACAACAATCATCCAAGAGCAATCATACAAAGCAAACAAAACTACAATTAGAACAGTACACCAACAGCAGTAAAATAAGATGAAAAGTTTTTAAAACAAATCTACATCGCTCTAGGATCACACAGACGCGAAATTCACGCAAATCGGAGCTAAAACGGTAAAGTTATGATTTAAACAAGATTTACTTTATTAAAGTAATAGATTAAATCTAACCTCGAATTTTAAAAGTGTAAAATCTACTATACAGCAGTACTAATAGATAGAATATGAAATTATGAACCTAACGCAACTTGAACGGATCAAATCGGAGTTAAAACGGAGATTTTATGACCTAAATAGATCTAGTGGCAATTCTGTAAATAGCTGAAAGCATATTTTCATTTAAACCGACAAAATTACGTTTTCTAATTATCAAAGCGTAAACCAGCAAAGGCGCCATGGACTGCGGGTTAACCCTTTAAAAACCCCAGGGGCTCTTATGCAAAACAGCCGGCGAAGGGGTATCTCAAAATCTGGGCCGTCGGATTAGAAACGAACGGCCGAGATCTTGACTAGGAAGAAAGGAGGGGAATTCCGGCCGGCTACAGTGACCGACGGCGGCGGGTTGACCGGCGGCTCGCCGGCGTTGCACAATCAAGCGGTTAAGTGCACTATTCTTCGATTCAAATACACCGGAGGCAAGAACGGAGGCTTGCGGACTCACCTAGACCGGTTAGGGCGACGGAAATCGACCTAAAACCTCCCGCGGCTAGCAATGGCGGACGGAGCTTCTCTGTAGAAGATAGCAAGCGGAAATCAGCGACTTAAACCAAAAAAGAAGAAGAAATTAAGCTCGGCGAGTTCGTAGGGGCGTCGCGAACGTGACTGCAGCTGGCGAGGATGACCAAGAGGCCGAACTTGACGACTCCGAGCTTGACAGTGGCGGCTAGGGCTTTGCGGCGGCTAGAGCTCGATGGCGAAGGTGATGGCTCACGATTAGGGTTTAGGTGGAGGCGGTGGAGGCGGGGGCTGCTATTTATGAGGCTGGTTGACGTGCGGAACAAGGCGGGGGAAGGAAATCGGGACGGCCTCGGCCTCCATTGCCGAAGTCCGGCTCGGGTACGAGCAGGAGGTAGAGGACGACGCTGATAAGCGGGCCCGGCGCGTCATAGAGACAAGAGAAGAGAGGGCCAAGGCGGCCTGCGGCTCCGATTTGGATGGGCCGGCCCATTATGCGATGCGCGGGAAAGGAGGCTGGGCCTCGGGTGAGAAGGCCGAACGGCCCGGAAGGAGAGAGGAGAAGCTGGGCCTTCGGGCCAAAAACCGAGAAGACTTAATTCCTATTTCCCTTTTTCTTTTTCTATTATCTCAAATGCATTTTCAAAAGATTCTTGAAATAAAAACCAATCACCCAATTAAAATATGCAACGGCATGGATGCACAAACACTTATTTAGCCCCATATTTGATTTTATTTAAGCAAAAATATTATCCTACTAAATTTTCATGCACACAAAAATGCTTAACTAAATCAAATTCCCTATTTAAAAATTTTCAAAAATTTAGGGTGTCACAGTGACTCCGTCTATGTCGCTTAAGGATCGATTCTTGGAGCCTTTCTTTGTCATGTTGAACGTATGCCTCTCTCTTAGCTAGCCAGACTCGAGTGTCTCTGGCCGTGAATCTGAGTAGCTCAACTCAATCCGAGAGTCGGCAAGTATAAAGTGCGCCTCGGAAGGGAGCCATAGGCATGAGTCTAAGGGCAGGTGATTTAAAAGTCCTGATCGTCCTAGCAGAAGGGTAATTTATAAGAGTGCTGGCGCTGATCGAACCCGCGAAGTTGGTTCCTGAGTTGTATCAAAGGTGACCCATGGCTACCCTTACAAAGTATGCCAGGGTGAGAGTTAGGAATACCCCCTCAGCTAAGTTGTAATTCGATTCGAGTTGTCGTCTCTCACCGGTTAGTGAGAACTTGACGGGCTTATCTCCAAAGTAGCTGCACTAAATAACTTGATGGTTCAGGAATGATGATATGATGATGGCCTTATTATACCTGCTATGGTTAATATTGTTTGCCCTAATGAAGTGAGTGCTCTAGTACAGGTGCTAATATAGATGATAGGTTAATGATTATTAACTTGAAGCTAAGCTTTAAATGATTACTTAGGCTATGTCAGCTTTATGCAAATTGTGTCAAGCTAGCTCCACTTTATATCAGCCTTGCATGATCCTTGGTGTCTTTTATTTCTGGTTTTTGACGGGTAAGTCTAGCTGAGTACCTTCCCGTACTCAAGGTTTATTTCCCACCTATTGCAAAGACCTATTCTATGTTGGGTGCTGCAAGTATTGCCTTCCCCCGGCTGGGGATGAAGAATAGACCATTGGGCGTGGTCTCTACTAGTGTTATTATCTGAAGATGCTTTTGTGGGACATGACCTTTAATCTAGCAATGTATTTAAACTTATGAAATTATGTATCAAACTATGATGCTTCCGCTAATCAGACTTGGTTTGTAATATTTTATTTTGAACTCTGATGGATGTAATCCGTATGCTACTTGTGAATTGTTCTAACGAATGATGTGTTGTGTTGAATCACTACGATATTGGCTTATATGTTTAAAGTTGTTTTAAATCCTTCGAGATTTCTGGACTACCGGGGTTATGGGAGCCTCAGACAGGAATTTGATCACTTTGGTGATTGTTTCTGTACTTACGTTCTTATAAATTGGTCGGTTTTGTTACAGTAGTTCCATCGGGTGCGTCCAAAATGATTTCTGAGCATATGGTACGTTCGGCGCAAAATGTGCACCTATCGTGCATCAAGATTAGCACTATCTCCAACCAGACTGAATCAAGCTTCCACTTGAGCCTCGTCACCTAGAAGTATCATTGGGTGCGTCCAAAATGATTTTTAAGCCTATGGTACCTTGCCGCAAAATGTGCACCTACCTTGCACCGACACTAACACTGTCTCCAAATGGACTAAAATGAGATTCCACATGACCCACTTCACCTAGGAGTTCCATCGAGCGTGTCTAGAATGATTTCTAAGCATGTCGTACGTTCGGCGCAAATCGTGCACCTAACTTGTGTCAAGGTTAGTTGTATCTCCAAATGGATTGACTCGAGCTTCCACTTAAGCCTCGTCACCTAGGAGTACCATCGGGTGCGTCCAAAATGATTTCTGAGCCGATGGTACGTTTGGCGCAAACCATGCACCAATCTTGCACTGATACTAACACTATCTCCAAACGGACAGAAACAAGATTCCACATGGCCCACGTCACCAAGGAGTTCCATCAAGTGCATCCAAAATGATTTCAGAGCCTATGTTACGTTTTGGCACAAACTGTGCACCTATCTACCGTCAAGATTAGCACTATCTTAAAACAAACTTAATCGAGCTTCCACTTGAGCCTCGTCACCTAGGAGTACCTTCGGGTGTGTCCAAAATGATTTCTGAGCCTATGGTACATTCGGCGCAAACTGTGCACCTATCTTCCGTCAAGGTACGGACTGAATCGAGCTTCCACTTGAGTCTTGTCACCTAGAAGTACCACTAGGTGCGTCTAAAACGATTTCTAAGCCTATGGTACGTTTGGAGCAAACCGTGCAACTATCTTGCGTCAAGATTAGCACTATCTCCAAATGGAATGAAACGAGCATCCACTTGAGCCTCGTCACCTAGGAGTACCATAGGGTGCGTCCAAAATGATTTCTGAGCCTATGGTATGTTTGGCGTAGACCACACACCTATCTTGCACCGACACTAACACTGTCTGCAAACGGACCGAAACAAAATTTCACATGACCCACATCACCTAGGTGTTCTGTTGGGTGTGTCCAGAATGATTTCTGAGCCCATGTTACGTTCGGCGCAAACCGTGCACCTATCTTGCACCGACACTAACACTGTCACCAAACGGACCGAAACGAGAATCCACATGACCCAAGTTGCCTAGGAGTTACATCGGGTCCATTCAAACCGATTTTTGAGCCTATGGTACGTTCGGCGCAAAGCGTGCACCTATCTTGCGTCAAGATTAGAATTATCTCCAAATGGACTGAATCAAGCTTCCACTTGAGCCCTGTCACCTAGGAGTACCATCGCGAGCATCCAAAATGATTCTGAGCCCCGGTACGTTTGGCACAAACCGTGCACCTATCTTGCACTGACACTAACACTGTCTCAAACTAGACCAAAACAAGATTCCACATGCCACGTCACCTAGGACTTCCATCGGGTGCGTCCAAAATGATTTGTGAGCCTGTGGTATGTTCAGTGCAAATTGTGCACCCATCTTGCGTCAAGATTCGCACTATCTCCAAATGGAATAAAACGAGCACCCACTTGAGGCTCATCACTTAGGAGTACCATCGGGTGCGTCCAAAATGATTTTTGAGCCTATGTTATGTTTGGTGCAAACCATGCACCTATCTCCCACCGACACTAACACTGTCTCCAAACAGACCGAAATGAGATTCCACATGGCCCACGTCACCAAGGAGTTCCATCGGGTGTGTCTAAAATGATTTCTGAGCCTGTGGTACGTTCGGGGCCAACCGTGCACATATCTTGCATCAAGATTCGCACTATCTCCAAACAGAATGAAACGAGCATCCATCTGAGCCTCGTCATCTAGGAGTACCATTGGGTGCGTCCAAAATGATTTTTTAGCCTATGGTACATTTGGCGCAAACCACGCACCTATCTTGCACCGACACTAATACTATCTGCAAATGGACCGAAACAAAATTCAACATGGGCCACGTCACCTAGGAGTTCTATTGGGTGCGTCCAAAGTGATTTCTGTGCCTATGGTACATTCGAAGCAAACCATGCACCTATCTTGTGTCAAGGTTAGCACTATATCCAAACGGACTAAATCGAGCTTCTACTTGAGCCTCGTCACCATGGAGTATCGTTGGGTGCATCCGATAATTGTCCTTTAAATAATCTTCCCGCTCCCAGGTCACATCTCGTTACTATGATTACTCCAAACCACCTTGTATAACTTAACTACTCGACTACAAGTCACCCTTTCTTGAGTATCCAGAACCAAAACGGGCTTTTCCTCATATGAAAGATTATACTTCAATTTGATTCTTCTCACTGTTACTCTTTCCTCGGGAATGCGGAGACATTTCTTTAGTTCAGACACATGGAATACCAAAAAGATAGCTCCCATTTCATGAGGTAAATCAAGCTTATAGGCTACTCTTCCACTTTTCTCGATAATCCGGTAAGGTCCAATATATCGAGGCTCAAGCTTCCTTTTGATTCCAAAACATTTTACTCCTCTCATAGGGGATACCTTCAGATAGACATGGTCACCTACTTCAAACTCGATAGGTTTTTAGATACCTTCAGATAGACATGGTCACCTACTTCAAACTCGATAGGTTTTCTTCTCTTATCTGCATAGCTCTTCTGTCTAGCCTAAGCGGCGGTCATATTCTTTTGTATAGCTCGAACTTGCTCTTCGGCTTCTTTTACAAAATCAATACCATAGAATCTTCTTTCTCCGGGTTCCACCCAGTTGAAAGGAGTCCTACACTTGCGACCATATAAAGCTTCAAAAGGAGCCATCTTGATACTCTCTTGGTAATTGTTGTTATAAGAGAATTCAGTGAGAGGCAACCATTTCTCCCAAGAGCCTTTGCAAGAGATAAGACAAGCTCTAAGCATGTCTTCAAGAATTTGATTAACACGCTCAGTCTGCCCTGATGTTTGCGGATGATAGGCAGAACTGCAGATTAGATGAGTGCCAAGATTCTGATGCAAGCGTTCCCAAAAGCGAGCCGTGAATTGAGGTCCTCTATTAGAAACAATGGATTTGGGCACACCATGGAGACGTACCACTTGTTGGAAATAAATGTCAGCATAATTGTGAGGGTGATAGGTAGACTTGACAGGAATAAAGTGAGCGGATTTGGTTAGATGATCCATGATAACCCAGATTGAATCAAAACCCTTTTCTGTAGTGGGTAATCCAACAATGAAATCCATAACAATTTCTTTCCACTTCCAGCCAGGAATAGAGAGTGGCTGCAATAACCTGGGCTTCATGTGAATAGCCTTGACTCTGTATCACACCTTGCAACGGAGGCTACGATTTCTTTCTTCATCTTGGTCCACCAATAATACGGCTTGAGATCTTGATACATTTTACTGCTACCAGGATGGATGGACAATCTAGAAGAATGGGCTTCAGCCATAATTTGATTTCTAAGTTCTTTGTCTTTGGGTACTACAAGTCTATCATTGAACCAGAGAATTCCTTTGTCATCCACCCTAAAATGCTTGGTTTCTTGCTCTTTCATCTTCCACTTGATGTGAAACACACCCACATCAGTCTTCTAGAGTTCGATAATTCGACTTCTAAGAGAGCAATCCATAGTGATATTGTGGAGTACCACAGGATGAAGGAGATGTGCTAGATGAAAGTCTTCACTAACCAAAGAATTGCAATGGGCTTTTCTGCTTAAGGCATTGTTGGTATTTTTAACGCACATAGATAAATCCACAAGCGCACGGATGTCGTTGTAGCTTTCACCCAGAGGGTTTTAAATATCGTATCCACAGGGAAACGTGTGTGAGCCGCCTAACCACTAGTTTATCCAAGGGTAGCAATCAAGGTTAAGATATGATGGGTAGAGAGGATTCCTATGGTAATGATCCTATGCAAGGCAAGGTTATGATTCAAATGTCCTTCTAATGTTCACTTCGGGATGCCGCTAGACGGGAAAGCACCACTAAGGATAACTTTACCGACGCGACTACAGTCCTACTAATTTAAGAACCTACTCAATTCGGTATGGACGGGGCTATCACCTCCCGTAACTACCTGAAACACCCTAGAAGAAAACAACAATCCTTTGGAGAATTATGATACTACACTACGCCA
>CM039581.1:48784230-48830649 GCA_022457205.1 Saccharum spontaneum | reverse complement strand
GTGGGTATATGATGTGTGGAGGTCGACCACAAGAGAGTTTGGGTCGTGCTCCAACCCTAGGACGCGTTCCTACTGGACTCTAAACGATACAAGCCCATTGGGCTAACTTAAGGTGGCGCAACACCCTGGACAGAATAGACCTCTCGGTGATTTTTGGACTATTGACGCCGTTTCTGAGCAGGTATGAGTATGAGGTCAGATCCGTATGAAAGTAGACTTTATTAGCTTTCCAACAAGTCCAGAATCACCCCAATCCGACTCCGTATGTAACCGTGGCGACCGTCACAAGTTGGAGGTGTGCTGCAGTCCGAATCCAGCCTACGTGAGTCCTTTTCCCTTTCGGTCTTCTCCTTGATTCCTAATCAAAACAAGAGTGCACGTGTCTCTAAGATCTAAATAGGATGGACAAGAGGTCAAGAAGGAACTCACTTGATGATTAAGTGTTCGAGCACGAGCACGGGTAATAGGACCAGCAGGTGTCGGCGTGGATGTATGATCGTTGTTGATGTCCTCATCATCCTCCCTTTCTTGAATTTGAGTCGTCCTCGACTCAAGCTCATCTTCCTCACCCAAATAAGGCTTCAAATCTGCAATGTTAAATGTGGGACTAACCCTAAAATCTGCCCAAAATGATTTCTGAGCCAATGGTATGCTTGGCGCAAACCATGCACATATCTTGCACCGACACTAACACTATATCCAAATGGACCAAAACGAGATTCCACATGACCCACGTCACCAAGGAGTTCCATCGGGTGCATCCAAAATCATTTCTGAGCATATGGTACGTTGGCACAAACCATGCACCTATCTCGCGTCTATGTTAGCACTATCTCCAAACGAACTGAATCTAGCTTCCACTTGAGCCTCGTCACCTAGGAGTACCATCAGGTGCGTCCAAAACGATTTCTGAGCCTATGGTATGTTGGTGCAAACCATGGACCTACGTTGCATCGACACTAACACTGTCTCCAAACGGACCAAAATGAGGTTCCACAAGACCCACATCACCTAGGAGTTCCATCGGGTGCGTCCAAAACAATTTCTGAGTCTATGGTATGTTTGGCGTAAACCATGCACCTATCTTGCACCGACACTAACATGTATCCAAATAGACCGAAGCAAGATTCCACATGACCCACGTCACCCAGGAGTTCCATCGGGTGCGTCCAAAATGATTTCTGAGCCTATGCTACATTCGGCGCAAACCATGCTCTTACCATGCGTCAAGAGTAGCACTATCTCCAAACGGACTGAATCGAGCTTCCACTTCAGCCTCATCACCTAGGAGTACCATCAGGTGCACCCAAAACGATTTCTGAGCCTATGGTATGTTTGGCGCAAACCATGCATGTATCTTGCACCGACATTAACACTATATCCAAATAGACCGAAACGATATTCCACGTGACCCACGTCATCAAGGAGCTCCATCGGGTGCGTCCAAAATAATTTATGAGCCTATGGTACGTTCAGCGCAAGCCGTGCACCTATCTCGCATCAATGTTAGCACTATCTCCAAACGGACTGAATCGAGCTTTCACTTGAGCCTCATCACCATGGAGTATCATTGGGTGCGTCCGAAATAATTTTTGAGCCTATGGTATGTTCGTCGCAAACTGTGCACCTATCTTGCACAGACACTAACACAGTCTCCCAAATGGACAGAAACGAGGTTCCACATGACCCAAGTTGCCTAGGAGTTACAACGGTTGTGTCTAGAATGATTTCTGAGCTAGTGTTATGTTCCGCGCAAGGCGTGCACCTATCTTGCATCAAGATTATCACTATCTCCAAACGGATTGAATCGAGCTTGTACTTGAGCCTCATCACCAAGGAGTATCATTGGGTGCGTCCAAAATAATTTCAGAGCCTATGGTACATTTGGCGCAAACCGTGCACCTATCTTGCACCGGCACTAACTGATATGAACCCGCTAGGGTGAATCCTGATCTTTCGATGAGAGAAGGTGGATAACTCGATTTGGGGATGGAGATGACGTTCACGGCCCGACTACAACCATCCAAGGATGCTGCGCCTTAGCAACCGATACACCACCTCCAACAGCTGTCGCGATCTTGTGGAACACGATCAACCAAACCACTAGGGTAATTCCTGCAAGCAATCGAGGAACAAGCAAGAACAAGTAGAACAAGCAACTCAATTGCAAATATGGAGATGAAAACCAATCTGAAATCACAAAGTTGGGGTTCTGAATCGAGTAGAACGGATGGTCTAGTCGACACACGCGTCTACAAGGAAGTAGCAATGGCTAAACTTTCAACAAAACAAAACCCGATCTGTTTGTGGCGGCTCTAATCCTTATTAATACCTAGGGGAACGACCAGGGGGTGTTGGGGTCGTTCTCCAACCCTAGGACATGTCCCTAATGAACCCAACTTGATACATGGGCCATCAGCCCAAAATAGGGTGACACAGCACCAAAGGCAGAAAAGGCCCCGATGTTGAAACGACGATTGCGGAAGCATCGGATAAGATATAGCCATGAGTCCAGATCCACTGGAAAATAGACTTGATAAGCTTTCCAAAAAGTGCTAGAACGTCCCAATCCGAGTCCGTATGCGACCGTGGTGAACATCACAAGTTGGAGCTGTCCTGGAGTCCGAATCCAGCCCCAAAACGTGTTGGATTTGATCTCTTTCTTTCCTTGTACCAAAAGTGACGTGGTGTCCAGGTACAGGACGTTGGGAATACTTGGATTTGGTCCCCAATCAACTTCATTAACCTTCCATGCTTTCCATATGCAATCAAACCTTTCCTTGATCCATGTAAGTAATTCTGAAAATGAAAATATACACATTTTATGGTGGAGCACCAATTCATCAAATGCATCAATGATAAGCCTCATATAGAATGGTTGCACCTTTGTTATAGAAGTGGTTGACATGGTCATATTTGAGCCAATGATGTCCTCATCACTAACACTGTCTCCAAATGGACTGAAACGAGATTTCACATGACCCAAGGCACCTAGTAGTTACACTAGGTGCGTCCAAAAATGATTTCTGGCCTTGTGATACATTCAGCGCAAAGCGTGCACCTATCTTGCATGAAGATTAGTACTATCTCCAAACGGATAGAATCGGGCGCGTCCAAAATGATTTTTCAGCCTATGGTACATTCGGCAAAAAGCATGCACCTATCTTGCGTCAAGATTAGCACTATCTCCAAACGGACAGAATCAAGCTTCCACTTGAGCCTCATCACCTAAGAGTACCATTGGGTGTGTCCAAAATGATTTCTGAGCCTATGGTACGTTTGGCGCAAAACCGTGCACCTATCTTGCACCGACACTAACATTGTCTCCAAACGGACCAAAACGAGATTCCTGAAGACCCACGTCACCTAGGAGTCCGTCGGGTGCGTCCAAAATGATTTCCGAGCCTATGGTACATTCGGCGCAAATTGTGCACCTATCTTGCGTCAAGATTAGCACTATCTCCAAACAGAATGAAGCGAGCATCCAATTGAGCGTCGTCTCCTAGGAGTACCAATGGGTGTGTCCAAAATGATTTTCTGAGCCTATGGTATGTTTGGCGCAAACCGTGCACCTATCCTGCATCGACATTAAGACTATCTCCAAACAGACCGAAACGAGATTCCACATGGCCCATGTCACCAAGGAGTTCCATTGGATGCGTTGAAAACAATTTCTGAGCCTATGGTAAGTTCGGCACAAACCGTGCACCTATCTTGCGTCAAGATTAGCACTATCTCCAAACAGACTGACTCAAGCTTCCACTTGAGCCTCTCACCTAGGAGTATCATTGGGTGCGTCCAAAATGATTTCTGAGCATATGGTACATTTGGCGCAAACCGTGCACCTATCTTGCGTCAAGATTAGCTGTATCTCCAAACAGAATGAAACAAGCATCCACTTGAGCCTCGTCAGCTAGGTGTACCATTGGCTGCGTCCAAAACGATTTCTGAGCCTATGGTGCGTTTGGCACGAACCAATCTTGCACTGACCCTAACACTGTATCCAAATGGACCGAAACGAGGTTCCAAATGACCCACGTCACCAAGGAGTTCCATCAGGTGCATCCAAAATGATTTCTGAGCCAATGCTACATTCGGCGCAAACCGTGCACATATCTTGCGTCAAGGTTAGCACTATCTCCAAATGGACTGAATCAATCTTCCACTTGAGCCTCCTCGCCAAGCAGTATCATTGGGTGCACCCAAAACGATTTCTGAGCCCATGGTACGCTTGGCACAAACCATGCACATATCTTGCACTGACACTAACACTGTATCCAAATGGACCAAAACGAGATTCCACATGACCCACGTCACCAAGGAGTTCCATCGGGTGCATCCAAAATCATTTCTGAGCGTATGGTACGTTGGCACAAACCATGCACCTATCTTGCGTCTATGTTAGCACTATCTCCAAACGAATTGAATCTAGCTTCCACTTGAGCCTCGTCACCTAGGAGTACCATCGGGTGCATCCAAAACGATTTCTGAGCCTATGGTATGTTGGCGCAAACCATGCACCTACGTTGCATCGACACTAACACTGTCTCCAAACGGACCAAAATGAGGTTCCACAAGACCCACGTCACCTAGGAGTTCCATCGGGTGCGTCCAAAACAATTTCTGAGCCTATGGTATGTTTGGCGCAAACCATGCACCTATCTTGCACCGACACTAACTTGTGTCCAAATAGACCGAAGCAAGATTCCACATGACCCACGTCACCCAGGAGTTCCATCGGGTGCGTCCAAAATGATTTCTGAGCCTATGCTACATTTGGCGCAAACCATGCTCCTACCTTGCGTCAAGAGTAGCACTATCTCCAAATGGACTGAATCGAGCTTCCACATAGCCTCGACACCTAGGTGTATCATTGGGTGCGTCCAAAATGATTTCTGAGGCTATGGTACGTTTGGCGCAAACCATGCACCTATCTTGCACTGACACTAACACTTTATCCAAATGGACCGAAACAAGATTCCACATGACCCACATCACCAAGGAGTTCCATCGGGTGCATCCAAAATGATTTCTGAGCCTATGGTATGTTCGGCGCAAACCGTGCACCTGTCTCGCGTCTATGTTAGCACTATCTCCAAACGGACTGAATTAAGCTTCCACTTGAGCCTCGTGTCCTAGGAGTTCCATCGGGTGCGTCTAAAATGATTTTTGTGTCCTGCGGTACGTTCGGCGCAAAGCGTGCACCTATCTTGCGTGAAGATTGGCACTATCTCCAAACGGACTGAATCGAGCTTCCACTTCAGCCTCATCACCTAGGAGTACCATCAGGTGCACCCAAAATGATTTCTGAGCCTATGGTACGTTTGGCGCAAACCATGCATGTATCTTGCACCGACACTAACACTATATCCAAATAGACCAAAATAAGATTCCACGTGACCCACGTCATCAAGGAGCTCCATCGGGTGCGTCCAAAATAATTTATGAGCCTATGGTACGTTCAGCGCAAGCCGTGCACCTATCTCGCGTCAATGTTAGCACTATCTCCAAACGGACTGAATCGAGCTTCCACTTGAGCTTCGTCACTATGGAGTATCATTGGGTGCGTCCGAAATAATTTCTGAGCCTATGGTATGTTCGTCGCAAACTATGCACCTATCTTGCACAGACACTAACACAGTCCCCCAAATGGACCGAAATGAGGTTCCACATGACCCAAGTTGCCTAGGAGTTACAACGGTTGCGTCTAGAATGATTTCTGAGCTAGTGTTATGTTCCGCGCAAGGCGTGCACCTATCTTGCATCAAGATTATCACTATCTCCAAACGGATTGAATCGAGCTTGCACTTGAGCCTCATCACCAAGGAGTATCATTGGGTGCGTCCAAAATAATTTTAGAGCCTATGGTACATTTGGCGCAAACCGTGCACCTATCTTGCACCGGCACTAACACTATCTCCAAATGGACTGAAACGAGATTTCACATGACCCAAGGCACATAGTAGTTACACTAGGTGCGTCCAAAAATGATTTCTGGCCTTGTGGTACATTCAGCGCAAAGCGTGCACCTATCTTGCATGAAGATTAGTACTATCTCCAAACGGATAGAATCGAGCTTTCACTTGAGCCTCGTCACCTACGAGTACCATCGGGTGCGTCCAAAATGATTTATGAGTCTATGGTACGTTTGGCGCAAACCGTGCACCTATGTTGCACCGACACAAACACTGTTTCCAAACGGACCAAAACGAGATTCTACATGACCCACGTCCCCTAGGATTTCCATCGGGCGCGACCAAGATGATTTTTTAGCCTATGGTACATTTGGCAAAAAGCATGCACCTATCTTGCGTCAAGATTAGCACTATCTCCAAATGGACTGAATCAAGCTTCCACTTGAGCCTCATCACCTATGAGTACCATTGGGTGTGTCCAAAATGATTTATGAGCCTATGGTACGTTTGGCGCAAACCGTGCACCTATCTTGCACCGACACTAACATTGTCTCCAAACGGACCAAAACGAGATTCCTGAAGACCCCCGTCACCTAGGAGTCCGTCGGGTGCGTCCAAAATGATTTCCGAGCCTGTGGTACATTCGGCGCAAATTGTGCACCTATCTTGCGTCAAGATTAGCACTATCTCCAAACGGAATGAAGCGAGCATCCAATTGAGCGTCGTCTCCTAGGAGTACCAATGGGCGTGTCCAAAATGATTTCTAAGCCTATGGTATGTTTGGCGCAAACCGTGCACCTATCCTGCACCGACATTAACACTATCTCCAAACAGACCGAAACAAGATTCCACATGGCCCACGTCACCAAGGAGTTCCATTGGATGCGTCGAAAATAATTTCTGAGCCTATGGTAAGTTTGGCACAAACCGTGCACCTATCTTGCGTCAAGATTAGCACTATCTCCAAACAGACTGACTCAAGCTTCCACTTGAGCCTCTCACCTAGGAGTATCATTGGGTGCGTCCAAAATGATTTCTGAGCATATGGTACATTTGGCGCAAACCGTGCACCTATCTTGCGTCAAGATTAGCTGTATCTCCAAACAGAATGAAACAAGCATCCACTTGAGCCTCGTCAGCTAGGTGTACCATTGGCTGCGTCCAAAACGACTTCTGAGCCTATGGTGCGTTTGGCACGAACCAATCTTGCACCGACCCTAACACTGTATCCAAATGGACCGAAACAAGGTTCCAAATGACCCACGTCACCAAGGAGTTCCATCAGGTGCGTCCAAAATGATTTCTGAGCCAATGCTACATTCGGCGCAAACCGTGCACATATCTTGCGTCAAGGTTAGCACTATCTCCAAATGGACTGAAACGATCTTCCACTTGAGCCTCCTCGCCAAGCAGTATCTGATAAATCCGGCCCAGTTGGGGTTGGCCGAGGCCCAACAAATTAAGGTTGCCCGGACCTCAACAGTTCTTATGCACACCCACTCGGGGAAAGACCCAATGTCCCTAAAAGACTAGTCCGATAGGGGAAGGGTTGCTCTCTCTTTTAAGGTGGCTTCCTCCTCCCAAGCTAAGCAAGGTGGGATTATTCAGAGGCTCACACGGTCGCCGCCCGACTACAACTAGGCCACTTGGCCCTTTTTTGTTGCGTCTTTGCCAGCGGGTAATAGCGGAGGATGTCCTCATCATTCCCACCCCCTTAAACAAGGGCCCAGCTCTGATACCAAATGATAAACCGGCCCAATTGGGGTTGGCCGAGGCCCAACAAATTAAGGTTGCCCGGACCTCAACAGTTCTTATGCACACCCACTCGGGGAAAGACCCAATGTCCCTAAAAGACTAGTCCGATAGGGGAAGGGTTGCTCTCTCTTTTAAGGTGGCTTCCTCCTCCCAAGCTAAGCAAGGTGGGATTATTCAGAGGCTCACACGGTCACCGCCCGACTACAACTAGGCCACTTGGCCCTTTTTTGTTGCGTCTTTGCCAGCGGGAAATAACGGAGGATGTCCTCATCAGTATCATTGGGTGCGCCCAAAATGATTTCTGAGCCCATGGTACGCTTGGCACAAATCATGCACATATCTTGCACCGACACTAACACTGTATCCAAATGGACCAAAATGAGATTCCACATGACCCACATCACGAAGGAGTTCCATTGGGTGCATCCAAAATCATATCTGAGCGTATGGTACTTTGGCGCAAACCATGCACCTATCTCGTGTCTATGTTAGCACTATCTCCAAACGAATTGAATCTAGCTTCCACTTGAGCCTCGTCACCTAGGAGTACCATCGGGTGCGTCCAAAACGATTGCTGAGCCTATGGTATGTTGGCGCAAACCATGCACCTACGTTGCATCGACACTAACACTGTCTCCAAACGGACCAAAATGAGGTTCCACAAGACCCACGTCACCTAGGAGTTCCATCGGGTGCGTCCAAAACAATTTCTGAGCCTATGGTATGTTTGGCGCAAACCATGCACCTATCTTGCACCGACACTAACATGTATCCAAATAGACCGAAGCAAGATTCCACATGACCCACGTCACCCAGGAGTTCCATCGGGTGCGTCCAAAATGATTTCTGAGCCTAGGCTACATTCGGCGCAAACCATGCTCCTACCTTGCGTCAAGAGTAGCACTATCTCCAAACGGACTGAATCGAGCATCCACATAGCCTCGACACCTAGGTGTATCATTGGGTGCGTCCAAAACGATTTCTGAGGCTATGGTACGTTTGGCGCAAACCATGCACCTATCTTGCACTGACACTAACACTTTATCCAAATGGACCGAAACATGATTCCACATGACCCACATCACCAAGGAGTTCCATCGGGTGCATCCAAAATGATTTCTGAGCCTATGGTATGTTCGGCGCAAACCGTGCACCTGTCTCGCGTCTATGTTAGCACTATCTCCAAACGGACTGAATCGAGCTTCCACTTGAGCTTCGTCACTATGGAGTATCATTGGGTGCGTCCGAAATAATTTCTGAGCCTATGGTATGTTCGTCGCAAACTATGCACCTATCTTGCACAGACACTAACACAGTCCCCCAAATGGACCGAAATGAGGTTCCACATGACCCAAGTTGCCTAGGAGTTACAACGGTTGCGTCTAGAATGATTTCTGAGCTAGTGTTATGTTCCGCGCAAGGCGTGCACCTATCTTGCATCAAGATTATCACTATCTCCAAACGGATTGAATCGAGCTTGCACTTGAGCCTCATCACCAAGGAGTATCATTGGGTGCGTCCAAAATAATTTTAGAGCCTATGGTACATTTGGCGCAAACCGTGCACCTATCTTGCACCGGCACTAACACTATCTCCAAATGGACTGAAACGAGATTTCACATGACCCAAGGCACATAGTAGTTACACTAGGTGCGTCCAAAAATGATTTCTGGCCTTGTGGTACATTCAGCGCAAAGCGTGCACCTATCTTGCATGAAGATTAGTACTATCTCCAAACGGATAGAATCGAGCTTTCACTTGAGCCTCGTCACCTACGAGTACCATCGGGTGCGTCCAAAATGATTTATGAGTCTATGGTACGTTTGGCGCAAACCGTGCACCTATGTTGCACCGACACAAACACTGTTTCCAAACGGACCAAAACGAGATTCTACATGACCCACGTCCCCTAGGATTTCCATCGGGCGCGACCAAGATGATTTTTTAGCCTATGGTACATTTGGCAAAAAGCATGCACCTATCTTGCGTCAAGATTAGCACTATCTCCAAACGGACTGAATCAAGCTTCCACTTGAGCCTCATCACCTAGGAGTACCATTGGGTGTGTCCAAAATGATTTATGAGCCTATGGTACGTTTGGCGCAAACCGTGCACCTATCTTGCACCGACACTAACATTGTCTCCAAACGGACCAAAACGAGATTCCTGAAGACCCCCGTCACCTAGGAGTCCGTCGGGTGCGTCCAAAATGATTTCCGAGCCTGTGGTACATTCGGCGCAAATTGTGCACCTATCTTGCGTCAAGATTAGCACTATCTCCAAACGGAATGAAGCGAGCATCCAATTGAGCGTCGTCTCCTTGGAGTACCAATGGGTGTGTCCAAAATGATTTCTGAGCCTATGGTATGTTTGGTGCAAACCATGCACCTATCCTGCACCGACATTAACACTATCTCCAAACAGACCGAAACGAGATTCCACAAGGCCCACGTCACCAAGGAGTTCCATTGGATGCGTCGAAAACTATTTCTGAGCCTATGGTAAGTTCGGCACAAACCGTGCACCTATCTTGCGTCAAGATTAGCACTATCTCCAAACAGACTGACTCAAGCTTCCACTTGAGCCTCTCACCTAGGAGTATCATTGGGTGCGTCCAAAATGATTTCTGAGCATATGGTACATTTGGCGCAAACCGTGCACCTATCTTGCGTCAAGATTAGCTGTATCTCCAAACAGAATGAAACAAGCATCCACTTGAGCCTCGTCAGCTAGGTGTACCATTGGCTGCGTCCAAAACGATTTCTGAGCCTATGGTGCGTTTGGCACGAACCAATCTTGCACCGACCCTAACACTGTATCCAAATGGACCGAAACGAGGTTCCAAATGACCCACGTCACCAAGGAGTTCCATTAGGTGCGTCCAAAATGATTTCTGAGCCAATGCTACATTCGGCGCAAACCGTGCACATATCTTGCGTCAAGGTTAGCACTATCTCCAAATGGACTGAATCGATCTTCCACTTGACCCTCCTCGCCAAGCAGTATCATTGGGTGTGCCCAAAACGATTTCTGACCCCATGGTACGCTTGGCACAGACCATGCACATATCTTGCACCGACACTAACACTGTATCCAAATGGACCAAAACGAGATTCTACATGACCCACGTCACCAAGGAGTTCCATCGGGTGCATCCAAAATCATTTCTGAGCGTATGGTACGTTGGCGCAAACCATGCACCTATCTCGCGTCTATGTTAGCACTATCTCCAAACGAATTGAATCTAGCTTCCACTTGAGCCTCGTCACCTAGGAGTACCATCGGGTGCGTCCAAAACGATTTCTGAGCCTATGGTATGTTGGCGCATACCATGCACCTACGTTGCATCGACACTAACACTGTCTCCAAACGGACCAAAATGAGGTTCCACAAGACCCACGTCACCTAGGAGTTCCATCGGGTGTGTCCAAAACAATTTTTGAGCCTATGGTATGTTTGGCGCAAACCATGCACCTATCTTGCACCGACACTAAGATGTATCCAAATAGACCGAAGCAAGATTCCACATGACCCACGTCACCCAGGAGTTCCATTGGGTGCGTCCAAAATGATTTCTGAGCCTATGCTACATTCGGCGTAAACCATGCTCCTACCTTGCGTCAAGAGTAGCACTATCTCCAAACGGACTGAATCGAGCTTCCACATAGCCTCGACACCTAGGTGTATCATTGGGTGCGTCCAAAACGATTTCTGAGGCTATGGTACGTTTGGCGCAAACCATGCACCTATCTTGCACTGACACTAACACTTTATCCAAATGGACCGAAACAAGATTCCACATGACCCACATCACCAAGGAGTTCCATCGGGTGCATCCAAAATGATTTCTGAGCCTATGGTATGTTTGGCGCAAACCGTGCACCTGTCTCGCGTCTATGTTAGCACTCTCTCCAAACGGACTGAATTGAGCTTCCACTTGAGCCTCGTCTCCTAGGAGTTCCATCGGGTGCGTCTAAAATGATTTTTGTGTCCTGCGTTACGTTCGGCGCAAAGCGTGCACCTATCTTGCGTGAAGATTGGCACTATCTCCAAACGGACTGAATCGAGCTTCCACTTCAGCCTCATCACCTAGGAGTACCATCAGGTGCACCCAAAACGATTTCTGAGCCTATGGTACGTTTGGCGCAAACCATGCATGTATCTTGCACCGACACTAACACTATATCCAAATAGACCGAAATGAGATTCCACGTGACCCACGTCATCAAGGAGCTCCATCGGGTGCGTCCAAAATAATTTATGAGCCTATGGTACGTTCAGTGCAAGCCGTGCACCTATCTCACGTCAATGTTAGCACTATCTCCAAACGGACTGAATCGAGCTTCCACTTGAGCTTCGTCACTATGGAGTATCATTGGGTGCGTCCGAAATAATTTCTGAGCCTATGGTATGTTCGTCGCAAACTGTGCACCTATCTTGCACAGACACTAACACAGTCCCCCAAATGGACCGAAACGAGGTTCCACATGACCCAAGTTGCCTAGGAGTTACAACGGTTGCGTCTAGAATGATTTCTGAGCTAGTGTTATGTTCCGCGCAAGGCGTGCACCTATCTTGCATCAAGATTATCACTATCTCCAAACGGATTGAATCGAGCTTGCACTTGAGCCTCATCACCAAGGAGTATCATTGGGTGCGTCCAAAATAATTTCAGAGCCTATGGTACATTTGGCGCAAACCGTGCACCTATCTTGCATCGGCACTAACACTGTCTCCAAATGGACTGAAACGAGATTTCACATGATCCAAGTTACCTAGTAGTTACACTAGGTGCGTCCAAAAATGATTTCTGGCCTTGTGGTACATTCAGCGCAAAGCGTGCACCTAGCTTGCATGAAGATTAGTACTATCTCCAAACGGATAGAATCGAGCTTCCACTTGAGCCTCGTCACCTACGAGTACCATCGGGTGTGTCCAAAATGATTTATGAGTCTATGGTACGTTTGGCGCAAACCGTGCACCTATGTTGCACCGACACAAACACTGTTTCCAAACGGACCAAAACGAGATTCTACATGACCCACGTCTCCTAGGATTTCCATCGGGCGCGTCCAAAATGATTTTTCAGCCTATGGTACATTCGGCAAAAAGCATGCACCTATCTTGTGTCAAGATTAGCACTATCTCCAAACGGACTGAATCAAGCTTCCACTTGAGCCTCATCACCTAGGAGTACCATAGGGTGTGTCCAAAATGATTTCTGAGCCTATGGTATGTTTGGCGCAAACCGTGCACCTATCTTGCATCGACACAACATTGTCTCCAAACGGACCAAAACGAGATTCCTGAAGACCCCCGTCACCTAGGAGTCCGTCGGGTGCGTCCAAAATGATTTCCGAGCCTGTGGTACATTCGACACAAATTGTGCACCTATCTTGCGTCAAGATTAGCACTATCTCCAAACAGAATGAAGCGAGCATCCAATTGAGCGTTGTCTCCTAGGAGTACCAAAGGTTGTGTCCAAAATGATTTCTGAGCCTATGGTATGTTTGGCGCAAACCGTGCACCTATCCTGCACCGACATTAACACTATCTCCAAACAAACCGAAACGAGATTCCACATGGCCCACGTCACCAAGGAGTTCCATTGGATGCATCGAAAATAATTTCTGAGCCTATGGTAAGTTCGGCACAAACCGTGCACCTATCTTGCGTCAAGATTAGTACTATCTCCAAACAGACTGAATCAAGCTTCCACTTGAGCCTCTCACCTAGGAGTATCATTGGGTGTGTCCAAAATGATTTCTGAGCATATGGTACATTTGGCGCAAACCGTGCACCTATCTTGCGTCAAGATTAGCTGTATCTCCAAACAGAATGAAACAAGCATCCACTTGAGCCTCGTCAGCTAGGTGTACCATTGGCTGCGTCCAAAACGACTTCTGAGCCTATGGTGCGTTTGGCACGAACCAATCTTGCACCGACCCTAAAACTGTATCCAAATGGACCGAAATGAGGTTCCAAATGACCCACGTCACCAAGGAGTTCCATCAGGTGCGTCCAAAATGATTTCTGAGCCAATGCTACATTCGGCGCAAACCGTGCACATATCTTGCGTCAAGGTTAGCACTATCTCCAAATGGACTGAAACGATCTTCCACTTGAGCCTCCTGGCCAAGCAGTATCATTGGGTGCGCCCAAAATGATTTCTGAGCCCATGGTACGCTTGGCGCAAACCATGCACATATCTTGCACCGACACTAACACTGTATCCAAATGGACCAAAACGAGATTCCACTTGACCCACGTCACCAAGGAGTTCCATCGGGTGCATCCAAAATCATTTCTGAGCATATGGTACATTGGCGCAAACCATGCACCTATCTCGCGTCTATGTTAGCACTATGATGAGGACATCATTGGCTCAAATATGACCATGTCAACCACTTCTATACCAAAGAATTACTTACATGGATCAAGGAAAGGTTTGATTGCATATGGAAAGCATGGAAGGTTAATGAAGTTGATTGGGGACCAAATCCAAGTATTCCCAACGTCCTGCACCTGGACACCACGTCACTTTTGGTCCAAGGAAAGAAAGAGATCAAATCCAACACGTTTTGGGGCTGGATTCGGACTCCAGGACAGCTCCAACTTGTGATGTTCACCACGGTCGCATACGGACTCGGATTGGGACGTTCTAGCACTTTTTGGAAAGCTTATCAAGTCTATTTTCCAATGGATCTGGACTCATGGCTATATCTTATCTGATGCTTCCGCAATCATCGTTTCAACGCCGGGGCCTTTTCTGCCTTTGGTGCTGTGTCACCCTATTTTGGGCTGATGGCCCATGTATCAAGTTGGGTTCATTAGGGACGTGTCTTAGGGTTGGAGAACGACCCCAACACCCCCTGGTCGTTCCCCTAGGTATTAATATGGATTAGAGCCGCCACAAACAGATCGGGTTTTGTTTTGTTGAAAGTTTAGCCATTGCTACTTCCTTGTAGACGCGTGTGTCGACTAGACCATCCGTTCTACTCGATTCAGAACCCCAACTTTGTGATTTCAGATTGGTTTTCATCTCCATATTTGCAATTGAGTTGCTTGTTCTACTTGTTCTTGCTTGTTCCTCGATTGCTTGCAGGAATTACCCTAGTGGTTTGGTTGATCGTGTTCCACAAGATCGCGACGGCTGTTGGAGGTGGTGTATCGGTTGCTAAGGCGCAGCATCCTTGGATGGTTGTAGTCGAGCCGTGAACGTCATCTCCATCCCCAAATCGAGTTATCCACCTTTCTCTCATCGAAAGATCAGGATTCACCCTAGTGGGTTCATATCAGTTGGTAATCAGAGCAAGGTTGATCGGTGAGAGACTTCTAGTTCTTTGCTGTTTTTAATCTCCTATGGTCCAGAAAAAGCCAAAACAAAATTAGTAGATTAGTTCTTCATAATCCCAAAACCCCTTTGAGCTTAATACTATTACTGCTTAGTTAGGGCTTATTGAATTAACGGTTGCATCGTCGTGCAAGTTGCTGGTCTTAGCGTCTAGTCGTTTAGAGTTTCGAGTTCTAGTCACGTTTCTGTCACCATCGCAGATTTGAGTTTATTTGTTTCTCTCTAGGAATCCGAGTGGATTTTCAAATTCCTTTGTTTTGTTTACCACCATTATCCTAGCCACGTCCTTGGAGGTTTCATCCACGTCCATATTTCCATCTACAAAAAGGAAATCCAACAAGATCAAGATAGAATTCGATTCGGAGTCCTGTTTTTTCTTGAAAACAAAAGCACCATATTTCCTTGTCAGGAGTCTGAATAGGGAGTTTAAATACAATCTGGAAACCTTAACTTGTCATCTTTCCAACGGATCAGAGCTTGGTCCCAAATTCATTCTGAGCGCTTCGCAATTGCCCTGGAGATTTGCGCGTCTGCTGGTTTTGCAAAACAACCACTTGTTTCACTTTGCTATTGAATCACCCTTCCCAAGGAAACATTTAATTGCTGTAAGTAGCTTGTTATTTCTTGTTGCAAAATTTCAGTTTTGTGCTAGTTGAAAGAAAAAAAACAGAAAAAAAAGACAGAAAGAAAGAAAAGAAAGAAAGAAAAGAAAGACAGAAAGAAAGAAAGAAAAGAAAGAGAAAGAAGAAGAGAAGAGTTTTTCTTTTGTTGTTATTCCTGTCCTTGTGATCCTTCTTTGCTGCTGCTCAGTGACTTCGTTTGTGTCCAGGTTCGCATCTCTAGCATGTACTAGCCTAGGACCAGCATAATAACGTCGTTGAGCGTTTGTTCAATTTGCTTGCAACTAACGTGGTTCTAGTACTTCCTTGCTTTAGCCCACCTATAGCTCCACATATTTCGACTACAGCTTGACACGTGTTGTTGTTGCGGCACCGATACACTTCTCTCCACGGTTGTAGACTTGTTGGTTGCCGTCACCTCCTGTTTGGCTTGGTAAGAACTTGTAAGGGCTTGTTTTAACAAGTTGTGTTTTGAGAGAATTACATCTGACACATCCTAGTAGTTGATAGGAGGATACATATTATTTTTGTGTTTCTTGTTTTCTACTAATCATGGCAGGTGATATGGAGATTTTTGAGCTGTTGAAACTAGACCCTCATATTCAGGATGTCATTCAACACTTGCCATTATATGATGGTAAGTTTGATCCTCAAGCTTACATTGATTGGGAGTTAAAAGTAGACAATGAATTTGATGAGCATGACCTATCCGAGAAACAAAAGATTTGTATTGCCTCTAATATTTTGATTGAATATGCTTTGCTAGAATGGAAACATATTTGTAGGCACATCAAAGTTCCAGAATCTTGGAAAGACTTCAAATTTCTTTTTAGAGATGCATTCGTTCCTGCATATTATGTTGATTATTTGCTTGCAAAATTAGACAACTTGAAGCAGGGTAGCAAGACTGTGAAACAATACTACCATAATTTTAAGATTTGTATCATGTTTGGTGGATTGGATGAATGCATGGAAGATGTTATGAGTAGATTCATGAAAGGGCTCAATTCTGAAATTCGAACCTTATTAATTAGCAAATCATATTGCCATATTGGTCAATTGTTTTGTCTGGCTCTTAATGCTGAAAAAGAGATTCTATTATCTGTGAATACTTGCCAGAATGATGTGACCCATAATGTCCAAAATTTGTCCACTCTGCATGCTAATGAAGAGCAACAAATAGTGGAACCCACTACTGATTTTCCTTTGTCACAAAATGAATTACTCGCAGTTCCTTGTGATAAAGAGGAGTTGTGTGTTGATGATTCTTTTACTCCTATGACACAAGTAGCAAATAAGTGTGATACTTTTGGTTTGGAACCATACAAATGTGCTGAAGATAAGCTTTTTCATCCTATTACATGTGCACAAGATGAACTGAATTTGTTGTCCTCTTTAAATACTTTGGGTTATATTGAATTTGATATTCTGTGTAATCTAAATTGTCTAAAAGAGAAACTTAAATTTGATTCTATTTTTTCAAGTTTTAATCATTGTTCGCTTCATGCAATTGGCAAATATGACAACAAAGGAGAATATTTGGTGCATAAAGTTTATATTTGCTCTAATCTGAAATATCCTTTTGGGCCACAATACCATGATCAAATTGAGGGCTGCACTAACACTAATGATGTCTTGCAAAGTTTTTCTAGTTTTTCCCAAATGCAACAGGATAAATATCAAGAAGGGGAGCACGGTTCACTTTTACCTACAACACATCTTCCAACAAAGGTCAAACCGAGGACGGTTTGCTGTCAAGAAGGGGAGAATGATGAGGACATCATTGGCTCAAATATGACCATGTCAACCACTTCTATACCAAAGAATTACTTACATGGATCAAGGAAAGGTTTGATTGCATATGGAAAGCATGGAAGGTTAATGAAGTTGATTGGGGACCAAATCCAAGTATTCCCAACGTCCTGCACCTGGACACCACGTCACTTTTGGTCCAAGGAAAGAAAGAGATCAAATCCAACACGTTTTGGGGCTGGATTCGGACTCCAGGACAGCTCCAACTTGTGATGTTCACCACGGTCGCATACGGACTCGGATTGGGACGTTCTAGCACTTTTTGGAAAGCTTATCAAGTCTATTTTCCAATGGATCTGGACTCATGGCTATATCTTATCTGATGCTTCCGCAATCATCGTTTCAACGCCGGGGCCTTTTCTGCCTTTGGTGCTGTGTCACCCTATTTTGGGCTGATGGCCCATGTATCAAGTTGGGTTCATTAGGGACGTGTCTTAGGGTTGGAGAACGACCCCAACACCCCCTGGTCGTTCCCCTAGGTATTAATATGGATTAGAGCCGCCACAAACAGATCGGGTTTTGTTTTGTTGAAAGTTTAGCCATTGCTACTTCCTTGTAGACGCGTGTGTTGACTAGACCATCCGTTCTACTCGATTCAGAACCCCAACTTTGTGATTTCAGATTGGTTTTCATCTCCATATTTGCAATTGAGTTGCTTGTTCTACTTGTTCTTGCTTGTTCCTCGATTGCTTGCAGGAATTACCCTAGTGGTTTGGTTGATCGTGTTCCACAAGATCGCGACGGCTGTTGGAGGTGGTGTATCGGTTGCTAAGGCGCAGCATCCTTGGATGGTTGTAGTCGAGCCGTGAACGTCATCTCCATCCCCAAATCGAGTTATCCACCTTTCTCTCATCGAAAGATCAGGATTCACCCTAGTGGGTTCATATCACACTATCTCCAAACGAACTGAATCTAGCTTCCACTTGAGCCTCGTCACCTAGGAGTACCATCGGGTGCATCCAAAACGATTTCTGAGCCTATGGTATGTTGGTGCAAACCATGGACCTACGTTGCATCGACACTAACACTGTCTCCAAACGGACCAAAATGAGGTTCCACAAGACCCACGTCACCTAGGAGTTCCATCGAGTGCGTCCAAAACAATTTCTGAGCCTATGGTATATTTGGCGCAAACCATGCACCTATCTTGCACCGACACTAACATGTATCCAAATAGACCGAAGCAAGATTCCACATGACCCACGTCACCCAGGAGTTCCATCGGGTGCATCCAAAATGATTTCTGAGCCTATGGTATGTTCAGCGCAAACCGTGCACCTGTCTCGCGTCTATGTTAGCACTATCTCCAAACGGACCGAATTGGGCTTCCACTTGAGCCTCGTCTCCTAGGAGTTCCATCGGGTGCGTCTAAAATGATTTTTGTGTCCTGCGGTACGTTCGGCGCAAAGCGTGCACCAATCTTGCGTGAAGATTGGCACTATCTCCAAACGGACTGAATCGAGCTTCCACTTCAGCCTCATCACCTAGGAGTACCATCAGCTGCACCCGAAACGATTTCTGAGCCTATGGTACGTTTGGCGAAAACCATGGATGTATCTTGCACCGACACTAACACTATATCCAAATAGACCGAAACGAGATTCCACGTGACCCACGTCATCAAGGAGCTCTATCGGGTGCGTCTAAAATAATTTATGAGCCTATGGTACGTTCAGCGCAAGCCATGCACCTATCTCGCGTCTAGCTTAGCACTATCTCCAAACGAACTGAATCTAGCTTCCACTTGAGCCTCGTCACCTGGGAGTACCATCGGGTGCGTCCAAAACGATTTCTGAGCCTATGGTATGTTGGTGCAAACCATGGACCTACGTTGCATCGACACTAACACTGTCTCCAAACAGACCAAAATGAGGTTCCACAAGACCCACGTCACCTAGGAGTTCCATCGGGTACGTCCAAAACAATTTCTGAGCCTATGGTATGTTTGGCGCAAACCATGCACCTATCTTGCACCGACACTAACATGTATCCAAATAGACCGAAGCAAGATTCCACATGACCCACGTCACCCAGGAGTTCCTTCGGGTGCGTCCAAAATGATTTCTGAGCCTAAGCTACATTCGGCGCAAACCATGCTCCTACCTTGTGTCAAGAGTAGCACTATCTCCAAACGGACTGAATCGAGCTTCCACTTCAGCCTCGTCTCCTAGGAGTTCCATCGGGTGCGTCTAAAATGATTTTTGTGTCCTGTGGTACATTCAGCGCAAAGCGTGCACCTATCTTGCATGAAGATTAGTACTATCTCCAAACGGATAGAATCGAGCTTCCACTTGAGCCTCGTCACCTACGAGTACCATCGGGTGCGTCCAAAATGATTTATGAGTCTATGGTACGTTTGGCGCAAACCGTGCACCTATGTTGCACCAACACAAACACTGTTTCTAAACGGACCAAAACGATATTCTACATGACCCACGTCCCCTAGGATTTCCATCGGACGCGTCCAAAATGATTTTTCAGCCTATGGTACATTCGGCAAAAAGCATGCACCTATCTTGCGTCAAGATTAGCACTATCTCCAAACGGACTGAATCAAGCTTCCACTTGAGCCTCATCACCTAGGAGTACCATTGGGTACGTTTGGCGCAAACCGTGCACCTATCTTGCACCGACACTAACATTGTCTCCAAACGGACCAAAACGAGATTCCTGAAGGCCCCCGTCACCTAGGAGTCCGTCGGGTGCGTCCAAAATGATTTCCGAGCCTGTGGTACATTCGGCGCAAATTGTGCACCTATCTTGCGTCAAGATTAGCACTATCTCCAAACGGAATGAAGCGAGCATCCAATTGAGCGTCGTCTCCTAGGAGTACCAATGGGTGTGTCCAAAATGATTTCTGAGCCTATGGTATGTTTGGCGCAAACCGTGCACCTATCCTGCACCGACATTAACACTATCTCCAAACAGAACGAAACGAGATTCCACATGGCCCACGTCACCAAGGAGTTCCATTGGATGCGTCGAAAATAATTTCTGAGCCTATGGTAAGTTCGGCACAAACCGTGCACCTATCTTGTGTCAAGATTAGCACTATCTCCAAACAGACTGACTCAAGCTTCCACTTGAGCCTCTCACCTAGGAGTATCATTAGGTGCGTCCAAAATGATTTCTGAGCATATGGTTCATTTGGCGCAAACCATGCACCTATCTTGCGTCAAGATTAGCTGTATCTCCAAATAGAATGAAACAAGCATCCACTTGAGCCTCGTCAGCTAGGTGTACCATTGGCTGCGTCCAAAACGATTTCTGAGCCTATGGCGCGTTTGGCACGAACCAATCTTGCACGGACCCTAACACTGTATCCAAATGGACCAAAACGAGGTTCCAAATGACCCACGTCACCAAGGAGTTCCATCAGGTGCGTCCAAAATGATTTCTGAGCCAATGCTACATTTGGCGCAAACCGTGCACATATCTTGTGTCAAGGTTAGCACTATCTCCAAATGGACTGAATCGATCTTCCACTTGAGCCTCCTCGCCAAGCAGTATCATTGGGTGCGCCCAAAATGATTTCTGAGCCCATGGTACGCTTGGCACAAACCATGCACATATCTTGCACCGACACTAACACTGTATCCAAATGGACCAAAACGAGATTCCACATGACCCACGTCACCAAGGAGTTCCATCGGGTGCATCCAAAATCATATCTGAGCGTATGGTACGTTGGCGCAAACCATGCACCTATCTCGGGTCTATGTTAGCACTATCTCCAAACGAATTGAATCTAGCTTCCACTTGAGCCTCGTCACCTAGGAGTACCATCGGGTGCGTCCAAAACGATTTTTGAGCCTATGGTATGTTGGCGCAAACCATGCACCTACGTTGCATCGACACTAACACTGTCTCCAAACGGACCAAAATGAGGTTCCACAAGACTCACGTCACCTAGGAGTTCCATCGGGTGCGTCCAAAACAATTTCTGAGCCTATGGTATGTTTCGCGCAAACCATGCACCTATCTTGCACCGACACTAACATGTATCCAAATAGACCGAAGCAAGATTCCACATGACCCACGTCACCCAGGAGTTACATCGGGTGCGTCCAAAATGATTTCTGAGTCTATGCTACATTCGGCGCAAACCATGCTCCTACCTTGCGTCAAGAGTAGCACTATCTCCAAACGGACTGAATCGAGCTTCCACATAGCCTCGACACCTAGGTGTATCATTGGGTGCGTCCAAAACGATTTCTGAGGCTATGGTACGTTTGGCGCAAACCATGCACCTATCTTGCACTGACACTAACACTTTATCCAAATGGACCGAAACATGATTCCACATGACCCACATCACCAAGGAGTTCCATCGGGTGCATCCAAAATGATTTCTGAGCCTATGGTATGTTCGGCGCAAACCGTGCACCTGTCTCGCGTCTATGTTAGCACTATCTCCAAACGGACTGAATTGAGCTTCCACTTGAGCCTCGTCTGCTAGGAGTTCCATCGGGTGCGTCTAAAATGATTTTTGTGTCCTGCGGTACGTTCGACACAAAGCGTGCACCAATCTTGCGTGAAGATTGGCACTATCTCCAAACGGAATGAATCGAGCTTCCACTTCAGCCTCATCACCTAGGAGTACCATCAGTTGCACCCAAAACGATTTCTGAGCCTATGGTACGTTTGGCGAAAACCATGCATGTATCTTGCACCGACACTAACACTATATCCAAATAGACCGAAACAAGATTCCATGTGACCCACGTCATCAAGGAGCTCCATCGGGTGCGTCTAAAATAATTTATGAACCTATGGTACGTTCAGCGCAAGCCGTGCACCTATCTCGCGTCAATGTTAGCACTATCTCCAAACGGACTGAATCGAGCTTCCACTTGAGCTTCGTCACTATGGAGTATCATTGGGTGCGTCCGAAATAATTTCTGAGCCTATGCTATGTTCGTCGCAAACTGTGCACCTATCTTGCACAGACACTAACACAGTCCCCCAAATGGACCGAAACGAGGTTCCACATGACCCAAGTTGCATAGGAGTTACAACGGTTGCGTCTAGAATGATTTCTGAGCTAGTGTTATGTTCCGCGCAAGGCGTGCACCTATCTTGCATCAAGATTATCACTATCTCCAAACGGATTGCATCGAGCTTGCACTTGAGCCTCATCACCAAGGAGTATCATTGGGTGCGTCCAAAATAATTTCAGAGCCTATGGTACATTTGGCGCAAACCGTGCACCTATCTTGCACCAGCACTAACACTGTCTCCAAATGGACTGAAACGAGATTTCACATGACCCAAGGCACCTAGTAGTTACACTAGGTGCGTCCAAAAATGATTTCTGGCCTTGTGGTACATTCAGCGCAAAGCATGCACCTATCTTGCATGAAGATTAGTACTATCTCCAAACGGATAGAATCGAGCTTCCACTTGAGCCTCGTCACCTACGAGTACCATCGGGTGTGTCCAAAATGATTTATGAGTCTATGGTACGTTTGGCGCAAACCGTGCACCTATGTTGCACCGACACAAACACTGTTTCCAAACGGACCAAAACAAGATTCTACATGACCCACGTCCCCTAGGATTTCCATCGGGCGCGTCCAAAATGATTTTTCAGCCTATGGTACATTCGGCAAAAAGCATGCACCTATCTTGCGTCAAGATTAGCACTATCTCCAAACGGACTGAATCAAGCTTCCACTTGAGCCTCATCACCTAGGAGTACCATTGGGTATGTCCAAAATGATTTCTGAGCCTATTTTTATGTTTGGCGCAAACCGTGCACCTATCTTGCACCGACACAACATTGTCTCCAAACGGACCAAAACGAGATTTCTGAAGACCCCCGTCACCTAGGAGTCCGTCGGTTGCGTCCAAAATGATTTCCGAGCTTGTGGTACATTCGACGCAAATTGTGCACCTATCTTGTGTCAAGATTAGCACTATCTCCAAACGGAATAAAGCGAGCATCCAATTGAGCGTCGTCTCCTAGGAGTACCAATGGGTGTGTCCAAAATGATTTTTGAGCCTATGGTATGTTTGGCGCAAACCGTGCACCTATCCTGCACCGACATTAACACTATCTCCAAACAGACCAAAACGAGATTCCACATGGCCCACGTCACCAAGGAGTTCCATTGGATGCATCGAAAATAATTTCTGAGCCTATGGTAAGTTCGGCACAAACCGTGCACCTATCTTGCGTCAAGATTAGTACTATCTCCAAACAGACTGAATCAAGCTTCCACTTGAGCCTCTCACCTAGGAGTATCATTGGGTGTGTCCAAAATGATTTCTGAGCATATGGTACATTTGGCGCAAACCGTGCACCTATCTTGCGTCAAGATTAGCTGTATCTCCAAACAGAATGAAACAAGCATCCACTTGAGCCTCGTCAGCTAGGTGTACCATTGGCTGCGTCCAAAACGACTTCCGAGCCTATGGTGCGTTTGGCACGAACCAATCTTGCACCGACCCTATCACTATATCCAAATGGACCGAAACGAGGTTCCAAATGACCCATGTCACCAAGGAGTTCCATCAGGTGCGTCCAAAATGATTTCTGAGCCAATGCTACATTCGGCGCAAACCGTGCACATATCTTGCGTCAAGGTTAGCACTATCTCCAAATGGACTGAAACGATCTTCCACTTGAGCCTCCTCACCAAGCAGTATCATTGGGTGCGCCCAAAATGATTTCTGAGCCCATGGTACGCTTGGCGCAAACCATGCACATATCTTGCACCGACACTAACACTGTATCCAAATGGACCAAAACGAGATTCCACTTGACCCACGTCACCAAGGAGTTCCATCGGGTGCATCCAAAATCATTTCTGAGCATATGGTACATTGGCGCAAACCATGCACCTATCTCGCGTCTATGTTAGCACTATCTCCAAACGAACTGAATCTAGCTTCCACTTGAGCCTCGTCACCTAGGAGTACCATCGGGTGCGTCCAAAACGATTTTTGAGCCTATGGTATGTTGGTGCAAACCATGGACCTACGTTGCATCGACACTAACACTGTCTCCAAACGGACCAAAATGAGGTTCCACAAGACCCACATCACCTAGGAGTTCCATCGGGTGCGTCCAAAACAATTTCTGAGCCTATGGTATGTTTGGCGCAAACCATGCACCTATCTTGAACCGACACTAACATGTATCCAAATAGACCGAAGCAAGATTCCACATGACCCACGTCACCCAGGAGTTCCATCGGGTGCGTCCAAAATGATTTCTGAGCCTATGCTACATTCGGCGCAAACCATGCTCCTACCTTGTGTCAAGAGTAGCACTATCTCCAAACGGACTGAATCGAGCTTCCACTTCAGCCTCATCACCTAGGAGTACCATCAGGTGCACCCAAAACGATTTCTGAGCCTATGGTACGTTTGGTGAAAACCATGCATGTATCTTGCACCGACACTAACACTATATCCAAATAGACCGAAACGAGATTCCACGTGACCCACGTCATCAAGGAGCTCCAACGGGTGCGTCCAAAATAATTTATGAGCCTATGGTGCGTTCAGCGCAAGCCATGCACCTATCTCGCGTCAATGTTAGCACTATCTCCAAACGGACTGAATCGAGCTTCCACTTGAGCTTCGTCACTATAGAGTATCATTGGGTGCGTCCGAAATAATTTCTGAGCCTATGGTATGTTCGTCACAAACTGTGCACCTATCTTGCACAGACACTAACACAGTCCCCCAAATGGACCGAAACGAGGTTCCACATGACCCAAGTTGCCTAGGAGTTACAACGGTTGTGTCTAGAATGATTTCTGAGCTAGTGTTATGTTCCACGCAAGGCGTGCACCTATCTTGCATCAAGTTTATCACTATCTCCAAACGGATTGAATCGAGCTTGCACTTGAGCCTCATCACCAAGGAGTATCATTGGGTGCGTCCAAAATAATTTTAGAGCCTATGGTACATTTGGCGCAAACCATGCACCTATCTTGCACCGGCACTAACACTGTCTCCAAATGGACTGAAACGAGATTTCACATGACCCAAGGCACCTAGTAGTTACACTAGGTGCGTCCAAAAATGATTTCTGGCCTTATGGTACATTCAGCGCAAAGCGTGCACCTATCTTGCATAAAGATTAGTACTATCTCCAAACAGATAGAATCGAGCTTCCACTTGAGCCTGATCACCTACGAGTACCATCGGGTGCGTCCAAAATGATTTATGAGTCTATGGTACGTTTGACGCAAACCGTGCACCTATGTTGCACCGACACAAACACTGTTTCCAAATGGACCAAAACGAGATTCTACATGACCCACGTCCCCTAGGATTTCCATCAGGCGCGTCCAAAATGATTTTTCAGCCTATGGTACATTCGGCAAAAAGCATGCACCTATCTTGCGTCAAGATTAGCACTATCTCCAAATGGACTGAATCAAGCTTCCACTTGAGCCTCATCACCTAGGAGTACCATTGGATGTGTCCAAAATGATTTCTGAGCCTATGGTACATTTGGCGCAAACCGTGCACCTATCTTGCACCGACACTAACATTGTCTCCAAACGGACCAAAATGAGATTCCTGAAGAACCCCGTCACCTAGGGGTCCGTCGGGTGCGTCCAAAATGATTTCCGAGCCTGTGGTACATTCGGCGCAAATTGTGCACCTATCTTGCGTCAAGATTAGCACCATCTCCAAACGGAATGAAGCGAGCATCCAATTGAGCGTCGTCTCCTAGGAGTACCAATGGGTGTGTCCAAAATGATTTCTGAGCCTATGGTATGTTTGGCGCAAACCGTGCACCTATCCTGCACCGACATTAACACTATCTCCAAACAGACCGAAACGAGATTCCACATGGCCCACGTCACCAAGGAGTTCCATTGGATGCGTCGAAAACAATTTCTGAGCCTATGGTAAGTTCGGCACAAACCGTTGACCTATCTTGCGTCAAGATTAGCACTATCTCCAAACAGACTGAATCAAGCTTCCACTTGAGCCTCTCACCTAGGAGTATCATTGGGTGCGTCCAAAATGATTTCTGAGCATATGGTACATTTGGCGCAAACCGTGCACCTATCTTGCGTCAAGATTAGCTGTATCTCCAAACAGAATGAAACAAGCATCACTTGAGCCTCGTCAGCTAGGTGTACCATTGGCTGCGTCCAAAACGATTTCCGAGCCTATGGTGCGTTTGGCACGAACCAATCTTGCACCGACCCTAACACTGTATCCAAATGGACCGAAACGAGGTTCTAAATGACCCACATCACCAAGGAGTTCCATCAGGTGCGTCCAAAATGATTTCTGAGCCAATGGTACATTCGGTGCAAACCGTGCACATATCTTGCGTCAAGGTTAGCACTATCTCCAAATGGACTGAATCGATCTTCCACTTGAGCCTCCTCGCCAAGCAGTATCATTGGGTGCGCCCAAAACGATTTCTGAGCCCATGGTACGCTTGGCGCAAACCATGCACATATCTTGCACCGACACTAACACTGTATCCAAATGGACCAAAACAAGATTCCACATGACCCACGTCACCAAGGAGTTCCATCGGGTGCATCCAAAATCATTTCTGAGCATATGGTACATTGGCGCAAATCATGCATTTATCTCGCGTCTATGTTAGCACTATCTACAAACGAACTGAATCTAGCTTCCACTTGAGCCTCGTCACCTAGGAGTACCATCGGGTGCGTCCAAAACGATTTCTAAGCCTATGGTATGTTGGTGCAAACTGATGAGGACATCATTGGCTCAAATATGACCATGTCAACCACTTCTATACCAAAGGTGCAACCATTCTATATGAGACTTATCATTGATGCATTTGATGAATTGGTGCTCCACCATAAAATGTGTATATTTTCATTTTCAGAATTACTTACATGGATCAAGGAAAGGTTTGATTGCATATGGAAAGCATGGAAGGTTAATGAAGTTGATTGGGGACCAAATCCAAGTATTCCCAACGTTCTCCACCTGGACACCACGTCACTTTTGGTCCAAGGAAAGAAAGAGATCAAATCCAACACGTTTTGGTGCTGGATTCGGACTCCAGGACAGCTCCAACTTGTGATGTTCACCACGGTCGCATACGGACTCGGATTGGGACGTTCTAGCACTTTTTGGAAAGCTTATCAAGTCTATTTTCCAACGGATCCGGACTCATGGCTATATCTTATCCGATGCTTCCGCAATCGTCGTTTCAACGCCGGGGCCTTTTCTGCCTTTGGTGCTGTGTCACCCTATTTTGGGCTGATGGCCCATGTATCAAGTTGGGTTCATTAGAGACGTGTCCTAGGGTTGGAGAATGACCCCAACACCCTCTGGTCGTTCCCCTAGGTATTAATAAGGATTAGAGCCGCCACAAACAAAGGGGGGTTTTGTTTTGTTGAAAGTTTAGCCATTGCTACTTCCTTGTAGACGCGTGTGTCGACTAGACCATCCGTTCTACTTGATTCAGAACCCCAACTTTGTAATTTCAGATTGGTTTTCATCTCCATATTTGCAATTGAGTTGCTTGTTCTACTTGTTCTTGCTTGTTCCTCGATTGCTTGCAGGAATTACCCTAGTGGTTTGGTTGATCGTGTTCCACAAGATCGCGACGGCTGTTGGAGGTGGTGTATCGGTTGCTAAGGCGCAACATCCTTGGATGGTTGTAGTCGGGCCGTGAACGTCATCTCCATCCCCAAATCGAGTTATCCACCTTTCTCTCATCGAAAGATCAGGATTCACCCTAGTGGGTTCACATCAGTTGGTATCAGAGCCAGGTTGATCGGTGAGAGACTTCTAGTTCTTTGCTGTTTTTAATCTCCTATGGTCCAGAAAAAGCCAAAACAAAATTAGTAGATTAGTTCTTCATAATCCCAAAACCCCTTTGAGCTTAATACTATTACTGCTTAGTTAGGGCTTATTGAATTAACGGTTGCATCGTCGTGCAAGTTGCTGGTCTTAGCGTCTAGTCGTTTAGAGTTTCGAGTTCTAGTCACGTTTCTGTCACCATCGCAGATTTGAGTTTATTTGTTTCTCTCTAGGAATCCGAGTGGATTTTCAAATTCCTTTGTTTTGTTTACCACCATTATCCTAGCCACGTCCTTGGAGGTTTCATCCACGTCCATACTTCCATCTACAAAAAGGAAATCCAACAAGATCAAGATAGAATTCGATTCGGAGTCCTGTTTTATCTTGAAAACAAAAGCACCATATTTCCTTTGTCAGGAGTCTGAATAGGGAGTTTAAATACAATCTGGAAACCTTAACTTGTCCTCTTTCCAACGGATCAGAGCTTGGTCCCAAATTCATTCTGAGCGCTTCGCAATTGCCCTGGAGATTTGCGCGTCTGCTGGTTTTGCAAAACAACCACTTGTTTCACTTTGCTACTGAATCACCCTTCCCAAGGAAACATTTAATTGCTGTAAGTAGCTTGTTATTTCTTGTTGCAAAATTTCAGTTTTGTGCTAGTTGAAAGAAAAAAAAACAGAAGAAAAAAAAGACAGAAAGAAAGAAAAGAAAGAAAGAAAAGAAAGACAGAAAGAAAGAAAGAAAGAAAGAAAGAAAAGAAAGAAAAGAAAGAGAAAGAAGAAGAGAAGAGTTTTTCTTTTGTTGTTATTCCTGTCCTTGTGATCCTTCTTTGTTGCTGCTCAGTGACTTCGTTTGTGTCCAGGCTCGCGTCTCTAGCATGTACTAGCCTAGGACCAGCATAATAACGTCGTTGAGCGTTTGTTCAATTTGCTTGCAACTAACGTGGTTCTAGTACTTCCTTGCTTTAGCCCACCTATAGCTCCACATATTTCGACTACAGCTTGACACGTGTTGTTGTTGCGTCACCGATACACTTCACTCCACGGTTGTAGACTTGTTGGTTGCCGTCACCTCCTGTTTGGCTTGGTAAGAACTTGTAAGGGCTTGTTTTAACAAGTTGAGTTTGAGAGAATTACATCTGACACATCCTAGTAGTTGATAGGAGCATACATATTATTTTTGTGTTTCTTGTTTTCTACTAATCATGGCAGGTGATATGGAGATTTTTGAGCTGTTGAAACTAGACCCTCATATTCAGGATGTCATTCAACACTTGCCATTATATGATGGTAAGTTTGATCCTCAAGCTTACATTGATTGGGAGTTAAAAGTAGACAATGAATTTGATGAGCATGACCTATCCGAGAAACAAAAGATTTGTATTGCCTCTAATATTTTGATTGAATATGCTTTGCTTGAATGGAAACACATTTGTAGGCACATCAAAGTTCCAGAATCTTGGAAAGACTTCAAATTTCTTTTTAGAGATGCATTCGTTCCTGCATATTATGTTGATTATTTGCTTGCAAAATTAGACAACTTGAAGCAGGGTAGCAAGACTGTGAAACAATACTACCATAATTTTAAGATTTGTATCATGTTTGGTGGATTGGATGAATGCATGGAAGATGTTATGAGTAGATTCATGAGAGGGCTCAATTCTGAAATTCGAACCTTATTAATTAGCAAATCATATTGCCATATTGGTCAATTGTTTTGTCTGGCTCTCAATGCTGAAAAAGAGATTCTATTATCTGTGAATACTTGCCAGAATGATGTGACCCATAATGTCCAAAATTTGTCCACTCTGCATGCTAATGAAGAGCAACAAATAGTGGAACCCACTACTGATTTTCCTTTGTCACAAAATGGATTACTCGCGGTTCCTTGTGATAAAGAGGAGTTGTGTGTTGATGATTCTTTTACTCCTATGCCACAAGTAGCAAATAAGTGTGATACTTTTGGTTTGGAACCATACAAATGTGCTGAAGATAAGCTTTTTCATCCTATTGCATGTGCACAAGATGAACTGAATTTGTTGTCCTCTTTAAATACTTTGGGTTATATTGAATTTGATATTCTGTGTAATCTAAATTGTCTAAAAGAGAAACTTAAATTTGATTCTATTTTGCCAAGTTTTAATCATTGTTCACTTCATGCAATTGGCAAATATGACAACAAAGGAGAATATTTGGTGCATAAAGTTTATATTTGCTCTAATCTGAAATATCCTTTTGGGCCACAATACCATGATCAAATTAAGGGCTGCACTAACACTAATGATGTCTTGCAAAGTGTTTCTAGTTTTTCCCAAATGCAACAGGATAAATATCAAGAAGGGGAGCACGGTTTATTTTTACCTACAACACATCCTCCAACAAAGGTCAAACCGAGGACGGTTTGCCGTCAAGAAGGGGAGAATGATGAGGACATCATTGGCTCAAATATGACCATGTCAACCACTTCTATACCAAAGGTGCAACCATTCTATATGAGACTTATCATTGATGCATTTGATGAATTGGTGCTCCACCATAAAATGTGTATATTTTCATTTTCAGAATTACTTACATGGATCAAGGAAAGGTTTGATTGCATATGGAAAGCATGGAAGGTTAATGAAGTTGATTGGGGACCAAATCCAAGTATTCCCAACGTTCTCCACCTGGACACCACGTCACTTTTGGTCCAAGGAAAGAAAGAGATCAAATCCAACACGTTTTGGTGCTGGATTCGGACTCCAGGACAGCTCCAACTTGTGATGTTCACCACGGTCGCATACGGACTCGGATTGGGACGTTCTAGCACTTTTTGGAAAGCTTATCAAGTCTATTTTCCAACGGATCCGGACTCATGGCTATATCTTATCCGATGCTTCCGCAATCGTCGTTTCAACGCCGGGGCCTTTTCTGCCTTTGGTGCTGTGTCACCCTATTTTGGGCTGATGGCCCATGTATCAAGTTGGGTTCATTAGAGACGTGTCCTAGGGTTGGAGAATGACCCCAACACCCTCTGGTCGTTCCCCTAGGTATTAATAAGGATTAGAGCCGCCACAAACAGAGGGGGGTTTTGTTTTGTTGAAAGTTTAGCCATTGCTACTTCCTTGTAGACGCGTGTGTCGACTAGACCATCCGTTCTACTTGATTCAGAACCCCAACTTTGTAATTTCAGATTGGTTTTCATCTCCATATTTGCAATTGAGTTGCTTGTTCTACTTGTTCTTGCTTGTTCCTCGATTGCTTGCAGGAATTACCCTAGTGGTTTGGTTGATCGTGTTCCACAAGATCGCGACGGCTGTTGGAGGTGGTGTATCGGTTGCTAAGGCGCAACATCCTTGGATGGTTGTAGTCGGGCCGTGAACGTCATCTCCATCCCCAAATCGAGTTATCCACCTTTCTCTCATCGAAAGATCAGGATTCACCCTAGTGGGTTCACATCAGTTGGTATCAGAGCCAGGTTGATCGGTGAGAGACTTCTAGTTCTTTGCTGTTTTTAATCTCCTATGGTCCAGAAAAAGCCAAAACAAAATTAGTAGATTAGTTCTTCATAATCCCAAAACCCCTTTGAGCTTAATACTATTACTGCTTAGTTAGGGCTTATTGAATTAACGGTTGCATCGTCGTGCAAGTTGCTGGTCTTAGCGTCTAGTCGTTTAGAGTTTCGAGTTCTAGTCACGTTTCTGTCACCATCGCAGATTTGAGTTTATTTGTTTCTCTCTAGGAATCCGAGTGGATTTTCAAATTCCTTTGTTTTGTTTACCACCATTATCCTAGCCACGTCCTTGGAGGTTTCATCCACGTCCATACTTCCATCTACAAAAAGGAAATCCAACAAGATCAAGATAGAATTCGATTCGGAGTCCTGTTTTATCTTGAAAACAAAAGCACCATATTTCCTTTGTCAGGAGTCTGAATAGGGAGTTTAAATACAATCTGGAAACCTTAACTTGTCCTCTTTCCAACGGATCAGAGCTTGGTCCCAAATTCATTCTGAGCGCTTCGCAATTGCCCTGGAGATTTGCGCGTCTGCTGGTTTTGCAAAACAACCACTTGTTTCACTTTGCTACTGAATCACCCTTCCCAAGGAAACATTTAATTGCTGTAAGTAGCTTGTTATTTCTTGTTGCAAAATTTCAGTTTTGTGCTAGTTGAAAGAAAAAAAACAGAAGAAAAAAAAGACAGAAAGAAAGAAAAGAAAGAAAGAAAAGAAAGACAGAAAGAAAGAAAGAAAGAAAGAAAGAAAGAAAAGAAAGAAAAGAAAGAGAAAGAAGAAGAGAAGAGTTTTTCTTTTGTTGTTATTCCTGTCCTTGTGATCCTTCTTTGTTGCTGCTCAGTGACTTCGTTTGTGTCCAGGCTCGCGTCTCTAGCATGTACTAGCCTAGGACCAGCATAATAACGTCGTTGAGCGTTTGTTCAATTTGCTTGCAACTAACGTGGTTCTAGTACTTCCTTGCTTTAGCCCACCTATAGCTCCACATATTTCGACTACAGCTTGACACGTGTTGTTGTTGCGTCACCGATACACTTCACTCCACGGTTGTAGACTTGTTGGTTGCCGTCACCTCCTGTTTGGCTTGGTAAGAACTTGTAAGGGCTTGTTTTAACAAGTTGAGTTTGAGAGAATTACATCTGACACATCCTAGTAGTTGATAGGAGCATACATATTATTTTTGTGTTTCTTGTTTTCTACTAATCATGGCAGGTGATATGGAGATTTTTGAGCTGTTGAAACTAGACCCTCATATTCAGGATGTCATTCAACACTTGCCATTATATGATGGTAAGTTTGATCCTCAAGCTTACATTGATTGGGAGTTAAAAGTAGACAATGAATTTGATGAGCATGACCTATCCGAGAAACAAAAGATTTGTATTGCCTCTAATATTTTGATTGAATATGCTTTGCTTGAATGGAAACACATTTGTAGGCACATCAAAGTTCCAGAATCTTGGAAAGACTTCAAATTTCTTTTTAGAGATGCATTCGTTCCTGCATATTATGTTGATTATTTGCTTGCAAAATTAGACAACTTGAAGCAGGGTAGCAAGACTGTGAAACAATACTACCATAATTTTAAGATTTGTATCATGTTTGGTGGATTGGATGAATGCATGGAAGATGTTATGAGTAGATTCATGAGAGGGCTCAATTCTGAAATTCGAACCTTATTAATTAGCAAATCATATTGCCATATTGGTCAATTGTTTTGTCTGGCTCTCAATGCTGAAAAAGAGATTCTATTATCTGTGAATACTTGCCAGAATGATGTGACCCATAATGTCCAAAATTTGTCCACTCTGCATGCTAATGAAGAGCAACAAATAGTGGAACCCACTACTGATTTTCCTTTGTCACAAAATGGATTACTCGCGGTTCCTTGTGATAAAGAGGAGTTGTGTGTTGATGATTCTTTTACTCCTATGCCACAAGTAGCAAATAAGTGTGATACTTTTGGTTTGGAACCATACAAATGTGCTGAAGATAAGCTTTTTCATCCTATTGCATGTGCACAAGATGAACTGAATTTGTTGTCCTCTTTAAATACTTTGGGTTATATTGAATTTGATATTCTGTGTAATCTAAATTGTCTAAAAGAGAAACTTAAATTTGATTCTATTTTGCCAAGTTTTAATCATTGTTCACTTCATGCAATTGGCAAATATGACAACAAAGGAGAATATTTGGTGCATAAAGTTTATATTTGCTCTAATCTGAAATATCCTTTTGGGCCACAATACCATGATCAAATTAAGGGCTGCACTAACACTAATGATGTCTTGCAAAGTGTTTCTAGTTTTTCCCAAATGCAACAGGATAAATATCAAGAAGGGGAGCACGGTTTATTTTTACCTACAACACATCCTCCAACAAAGGTCAAACCGAGGACGGTTTGCCGTCAAGAAGGGGAGAATGATGAGGACATCATTGGCTCAAATATGACCATGTCAACCACTTCTATACCAAAGGTGCAACCATTCTATATGAGACTTATCATTGATGCATTTGATGAATTGGTGCTCCACCATAAAATGTGTATATTTTCATTTTCAGAATTACTTACATGGATCAAGGAAAGGTTTGATTGCATATGGAAAGCATGGAAGGTTAATGAAGTTGATTGGGGACCAAATCCAAGTATTCCCAACGTTCTCCACCTGGACACCACGTCACTTTTGGTCCAAGGAAAGAAAGAGATCAAATCCAACACGTTTTGGTGCTGGATTCGGACTCCAGGACAGCTCCAACTTGTGATGTTCACCACGGTCGCATACGGACTCGGATTGGGACGTTCTAGCACTTTTTGGAAAGCTTATCAAGTCTATTTTCCAACGGATCCGGACTCATGGCTATATCTTATCCGATGCTTCCGCAATCGTCGTTTCAACGCCGGGGCCTTTTCTGCCTTTGGTGCTGTGTCACCCTATTTTGGGCTGATGGCCCATGTATCAAGTTGGGTTCATTAGAGACGTGTCCTAGGGTTGGAGAATGACCCCAACACCCTCTGGTCGTTCCCCTAGGTATTAATAAGGATTAGAGCCGCCACAAACAGAGGGGGGTTTTGTTTTGTTGAAAGTTTAGCCATTGCTACTTCCTTGTAGACGCGTGTGTCGACTAGACCATCCGTTCTACTTGATTCAGAACCCCAACTTTGTAATTTCAGATTGGTTTTCATCTCCATATTTGCAATTGAGTTGCTTGTTCTACTTGTTCTTGCTTGTTCCTCGATTGCTTGCAGGAATTACCCTAGTGGTTTGGTTGATCGTGTTCCACAAGATCGCGACGGCTGTTGGAGGTGGTGTATCGGTTGCTAAGGCGCAACATCCTTGGATGGTTGTAGTCGGGCCGTGAACGTCATCTCCATCCCCAAATCGAGTTATCCACCTTTCTCTCATCGAAAGATCAGGATTCACCCTAGTGGGTTCACATCAGTTGGTATCAGAGCCAGGTTGATCGGTGAGAGACTTCTAGTTCTTTGCTGTTTTTAATCTCCTATGGTCCAGAAAAAGCCAAAACAAAATTAGTAGATTAGTTCTTCATAATCCCAAAACCCCTTTGAGCTTAATACTATTACTGCTTAGTTAGGGCTTATTGAATTAACGGTTGCATCATCGTGCAAGTTGCTGGTCTTAGCGTCTAGTCGTTTAGAGTTTCGAGTTCTAGTCACGTTTCTGTCACCATCGCAGATTTGAGTTTATTTGTTTCTCTCTAGGAATCCGAGTGGATTTTCAAATTCCTTTGTTTTGTTTACCACCATTATCCTAGCCACGTCCTTGGAGGTTTCATCCACGTCCATACTTCCATCTACAAAAAGGAAATCCAACAAGATCAAGATAGAATTCGATTCGGAGTCCTGTTTTATCTTGAAAACAAAAGCACCATATTTCCTTTGTCAGGAGTCTGAATAGGGAGTTTAAATACAATCTGGAAACCTTAACTTGTCCTCTTTCCAACGGATCAGAGCTTGGTCCCAAATTCATTCTGAGCGCTTCGCAATTGCCCTGGAGATTTGCGCGTCTGCTGGTTTTGCAAAACAACCACTTGTTTCACTTTGCTACTGAATCACCCTTCCCAAGGAAACATTTAATTGCTGTAAGTAGCTTGTTATTTCTTGTTGCAAAATTTCAGTTTTGTGCTAGTTGAAAGAAAAAAAACAGAAGAAAAAAAAGACAGAAAGAAAGAAAAGAAAGAAAGAAAAGAAAGACAGAAAGAAAGAAAGAAAGAAAGAAAGAAAGAAAAGAAAGAAAAGAAAGAGAAAGAAGAAGAGAAGAGTTTTTCTTTTGTTGTTATTCCTGTCCTTGTGATCCTTCTTTGTTGCTGCTCAGTGACTTCGTTTGTGTCCAGGCTCGCGTCTCTAGCATGTACTAGCCTAGGACCAGCATAATAACGTCGTTGAGCGTTTGTTCAATTTGCTTGCAACTAACGTGGTTCTAGTACTTCCTTGCTTTAGCCCACCTATAGCTCCACATATTTCGACTACAGCTTGACACGTGTTGTTGTTGCGTCACCGATACACTTCACTCCACGGTTGTAGACTTGTTGGTTGCCGTCACCTCCTGTTTGGCTTGGTAAGAACTTGTAAGGGCTTGTTTTAACAAGTTGAGTTTGAGAGAATTACATCTGACACATCCTAGTAGTTGATAGGAGCATACATATTATTTTTGTGTTTCTTGTTTTCTACTAATCATGGCAGGTGATATGGAGATTTTTGAGCTGTTGAAACTAGACCCTCATATTCAGGATGTCATTCAACACTTGCCATTATATGATGGTAAGTTTGATCCTCAAGCTTACATTGATTGGGAGTTAAAAGTAGACAATGAATTTGATGAGCATGACCTATCCGAGAAACAAAAGATTTGTATTGCCTCTAATATTTTGATTGAATATGCTTTGCTTGAATGGAAACACATTTGTAGGCACATCAAAGTTCCAGAATCTTGGAAAGACTTCAAATTTCTTTTTAGAGATGCATTCGTTCCTGCATATTATGTTGATTATTTGCTTGCAAAATTAGACAACTTGAAGCAGGGTAGCAAGACTGTGAAACAATACTACCATAATTTTAAGATTTGTATCATGTTTGGTGGATTGGATGAATGCATGGAAGATGTTATGAGTAGATTCATGAGAGGGCTCAATTCTGAAATTCGAACCTTATTAATTAGCAAATCATATTGCCATATTGGTCAATTGTTTTGTCTGGCTCTCAATGCTGAAAAAGAGATTCTATTATCTGTGAATACTTGCCAGAATGATGTGACCCATAATGTCCAAAATTTGTCCACTCTGCATGCTAATGAAGAGCAACAAATAGTGGAACCCACTACTGATTTTCCTTTGTCACAAAATGGATTACTCGCGGTTCCTTGTGATAAAGAGGAGTTGTGTGTTGATGATTCTTTTACTCCTATGCCACAAGTAGCAAATAAGTGTGATACTTTTGGTTTGGAACCATACAAATGTGCTGAAGATAAGCTTTTTCATCCTATTGCATGTGCACAAGATGAACTGAATTTGTTGTCCTCTTTAAATACTTTGGGTTATATTGAATTTGATATTCTGTGTAATCTAAATTGTCTAAAAGAGAAACTTAAATTTGATTCTATTTTGCCAAGTTTTAATCATTGTTCACTTCATGCAATTGGCAAATATGACAACAAAGGAGAATATTTGGTGCATAAAGTTTATATTTGCTCTAATCTGAAATATCCTTTTGGGCCACAATACCATGATCAAATTAAGGGCTGCACTAACACTAATGATGTCTTGCAAAGTGTTTCTAGTTTTTCCCAAATGCAACAGGATAAATATCAAGAAGGGGAGCACGGTTTATTTTTACCTACAACACATCCTCCAACAAAGGTCAAACCGAGGACGGTTTGCCGTCAAGAAGGGGAGAATGATGAGGACATCATTGGCTCAAATATGACCATGTCAACCACTTCTATACCAAAGGTGCAACCATTCTATATGAGACTTATCATTGATGCATTTGATGAATTGGTGCTCCACCATAAAATGTGTATATTTTCATTTTCAGAATTACTTACATGGATCAAGGAAAGGTTTGATTGCATATGGAAAGCATGGAAGGTTAATGAAGTTGATTGGGGACCAAATCCAAGTATTCCCAACGTTCTCCACCTGGACACCACGTCACTTTTGGTCCAAGGAAAGAAAGAGATCAAATCCAACACGTTTTGGTGCTGGATTCGGACTCCAGGACAGCTCCAACTTGTGATGTTCACCACGGTCGCATACGGACTCGGATTGGGACGTTCTAGCACTTTTTGGAAAGCTTATCAAGTCTATTTTCCAACGGATCCGGACTCATGGCTATATCTTATCCGATGCTTCCGCAATCGTCGTTTCAACGCCGGGGCCTTTTCTGCCTTTGGTGCTGTGTCACCCTATTTTGGGCTGATGGCCCATGTATCAAGTTGGGTTCATTAGAGACGTGTCCTAGGGTTGGAGAATGACCCCAACACCCTCTGGTCGTTCCCCTAGGTATTAATAAGGATTAGAGCCGCCACAAACAGAGGGGGGTTTTGTTTTGTTGAAAGTTTAGCCATTGCTACTTCCTTGTAGACGCGTGTGTCGACTAGACCATCCGTTCTACTTGATTCAGAACCCCAACTTTGTAATTTCAGATTGGTTTTCATCTCCATATTTGCAATTGAGTTGCTTGTTCTACTTGTTCTTGCTTGTTCCTCGATTGCTTGCAGGAATTACCCTAGTGGTTTGGTTGATCGTGTTCCACAAGATCGCGACGGCTGTTGGAGGTGGTGTATCGGTTGCTAAGGCGCAACATCCTTGGATGGTTGTAGTCGGGCCGTGAACGTCATCTCCATCCCCAAATCGAGTTATCCACCTTTCTCTCATCGAAAGATCAGGATTCACCCTAGTGGGTTCACATCAGTTGGTATCAGAGCCAGGTTGATCGGTGAGAGACTTCTAGTTCTTTGCTGTTTTTAATCTCCTATGGTCCAGAAAAAGCCAAAACAAAATTAGTAGATTAGTTCTTCATAATCCCAAAACCCCTTTGAGCTTAATACTATTACTGCTTAGTTAGGGCTTATTGAATTAACGGTTGCATCGTCGTGCAAGTTGCTGGTCTTAGCGTCTAGTCGTTTAGAGTTTCGAGTTCTAGTCACGTTTCTGTCACCATCGCAGATTTGAGTTTATTTGTTTCTCTCTAGGAATCCGAGTGGATTTTCAAATTCCTTTGTTTTGTTTACCACCATTATCCTAGCCACGTCCTTGGAGGTTTCATCCACGTCCATACTTCCATCTACAAAAAGGAAATCCAACAAGATCAAGATAGAATTCGATTCGGAGTCCTGTTTTATCTTGAAAACAAAAGCACCATATTTCCTTTGTCAGGAGTCTGAATAGGGAGTTTAAATACAATCTGGAAACCTTAACTTGTCCTCTTTCCAACGGATCAGAGCTTGGTCCCAAATTCATTCTGAGCGCTTCGCAATTGCCCTGGAGATTTGCGCGTCTGCTGGTTTTGCAAAACAACCACTTGTTTCACTTTGCTACTGAATCACCCTTCCCAAGGAAACATTTAATTGCTGTAAGTAGCTTGTTATTTCTTGTTGCAAAATTTCAGTTTTGTGCTAGTTGAAAGAAAAAAAAACAGAAGAAAAAAAAGACAGAAAGAAAGAAAAGAAAGAAAGAAAAGAAAGACAGAAAGAAAGAAAGAAAGAAAGAAAGAAAAGAAAGAAAAGAAAGAGAAAGAAGAAGAGAAGAGTTTTTCTTTTGTTGTTATTCCTGTCCTTGTGATCCTTCTTTGTTGCTGCTCAGTGACTTCGTTTGTGTCCAGGCTCGCGTCTCTAGCATGTACTAGCCTAGGACCAGCATAATAACGTCGTTGAGCGTTTGTTCAATTTGCTTGCAACTAACGTGGTTCTAGTACTTCCTTGCTTTAGCCCACCTATAGCTCCACATATTTCGACTACAGCTTGACACGTGTTGTTGTTGCGTCACCGATACACTTCACTCCACGGTTGTAGACTTGTTGGTTGCCGTCACCTCCTGTTTGGCTTGGTAAGAACTTGTAAGGGCTTGTTTTAACAAGTTGAGTTTGAGAGAATTACATCTGACACATCCTAGTAGTTGATAGGAGCATACATATTATTTTTGTGTTTCTTGTTTTCTACTAATCATGGCAGGTGATATGGAGATTTTTGAGCTGTTGAAACTAGACCCTCATATTCAGGATGTCATTCAACACTTGCCATTATATGATGGTAAGTTTGATCCTCAAGCTTACATTGATTGGGAGTTAAAAGTAGACAATGAATTTGATGAGCATGACCTATCCGAGAAACAAAAGATTTGTATTGCCTCTAATATTTTGATTGAATATGCTTTGCTTGAATGGAAACACATTTGTAGGCACATCAAAGTTCCAGAATCTTGGAAAGACTTCAAATTTCTTTTTAGAGATGCATTCGTTCCTGCATATTATGTTGATTATTTGCTTGCAAAATTAGACAACTTGAAGCAGGGTAGCAAGACTGTGAAACAATACTACCATAATTTTAAGATTTGTATCATGTTTGGTGGATTGGATGAATGCATGGAAGATGTTATGAGTAGATTCATGAGAGGGCTCAATTCTGAAATTCGAACCTTATTAATTAGCAAATCATATTGCCATATTGGTCAATTGTTTTGTCTGGCTCTCAATGCTGAAAAAGAGATTCTATTATCTGTGAATACTTGCCAGAATGATGTGACCCATAATGTCCAAAATTTGTCCACTCTGCATGCTAATGAAGAGCAACAAATAGTGGAACCCACTACTGATTTTCCTTTGTCACAAAATGGATTACTCGCGGTTCCTTGTGATAAAGAGGAGTTGTGTGTTGATGATTCTTTTACTCCTATGCCACAAGTAGCAAATAAGTGTGATACTTTTGGTTTGGAACCATACAAATGTGCTGAAGATAAGCTTTTTCATCCTATTGCATGTGCACAAGATGAACTGAATTTGTTGTCCTCTTTAAATACTTTGGGTTATATTGAATTTGATATTCTGTGTAATCTAAATTGTCTAAAAGAGAAACTTAAATTTGATTCTATTTTGCCAAGTTTTAATCATTGTTCACTTCATGCAATTGGCAAATATGACAACAAAGGAGAATATTTGGTGCATAAAGTTTATATTTGCTCTAATCTGAAATATCCTTTTGGGCCACAATACCATGATCAAATTAAGGGCTGCACTAACACTAATGATGTCTTGCAAAGTGTTTCTAGTTTTTCCCAAATGCAACAGGATAAATATCAAGAAGGGGAGCACGGTTTATTTTTACCTACAACACATCCTCCAACAAAGGTCAAACCGAGGACGGTTTGCCGTCAAGAAGGGGAGAATGATGAGGACATCATTGGCTCAAATATGACCATGTCAACCACTTCTATACCAAAGGTGCAACCATTCTATATGAGACTTATCATTGATGCATTTGATGAATTGGTGCTCCACCATAAAATGTGTATATTTTCATTTTCAGAATTACTTACATGGATCAAGGAAAGGTTTGATTGCATATGGAAAGCATGGAAGGTTAATGAAGTTGATTGGGGACCAAATCCAAGTATTCCCAACGTTCTCCACCTGGACACCACGTCACTTTTGGTCCAAGGAAAGAAAGAGATCAAATCCAACACGTTTTGGTGCTGGATTCGGACTCCAGGACAGCTCCAACTTGTGATGTTCACCACGGTCGCATACGGACTCGGATTGGGACGTTCTAGCACTTTTTGGAAAGCTTATCAAGTCTATTTTCCAACGGATCCGGACTCATGGCTATATCTTATCCGATGCTTCCGCAATCGTCGTTTCAACGCCGGGGCCTTTTCTGCCTTTGGTGCTGTGTCACCCTATTTTGGGCTGATGGCCCATGTATCAAGTTGGGTTCATTAGAGACGTGTCCTAGGGTTGGAGAATGACCCCAACACCCTCTGGTCGTTCCCCTAGGTATTAATAAGGATTAGAGCCGCCACAAACAGAGGGGGGTTTTGTTTTGTTGAAAGTTTAGCCATTGCTACTTCCTTGTAGACGCGTGTGTCGACTAGACCATCCGTTCTACTTGATTCAGAACCCCAACTTTGTAATTTCAGATTGGTTTTCATCTCCATATTTGCAATTGAGTTGCTTGTTCTACTTGTTCTTGCTTGTTCCTCGATTGCTTGCAGGAATTACCCTAGTGGTTTGGTTGATCGTGTTCCACAAGATCACGACGGCTGTTGGAGGTGGTGTATCGGTTGCTAAGGCGCAACATCCTTGGATGGTTGTAGTCGGGCCGTGAACGTCATCTCCATCCCCAAATCGAGTTATCCACCTTTCTCTCATCGAAAGATCAGGATTCACCCTAGTGGGTTCACATCACAAACCATGGACCTACGTTGCATCAACACTAACACTGTCTCCAAACGGACCAAAATGAGGTTCCACAAGACCCACATCACCGAGGAGTTCCATCGGGTGCGTCCAAAACAATTTCTGAGCCTATGGTATGTTTGGCGCAAACCATGCACCTATCTTGCACCGACACTAACATGTATCCAAATAGACCGAAGCAAGATTCCACATGACCCACGTCACCCAGGAGTTCCATCGGGTGCGTCCAAAATGATTTCTGAGCCTATGCTACATTCGGCGCAAACCATGCTCCTACCTTGTGTCAAGAGTAGCACTATCTCCAAACGGACTGAATCGAGCTTCCACTTCAGCCTCATCACCTAGGAGTACCATCAGGTGCACCCAAAACGATTTCTGAGCCTATGGTACGTTTGGCGCAAACCAACCAACACTAACACTATATCCAAATAGACCGAAACGAGATTCCACGTGACCCACGTCATCAAGGAGCTCCAACGGGTGCGTCCAAAATAATTTATGAGCCTATGGTACGTTCAGCGCAAGCTGTGCACCTATCTCGCATCAATGTTAGCACTATCTCCAAACGGACGGAATCGAGCTTCCACTTGAGCTTCGTCACTATGGAGTATCATTGGGTGCGTCCGAAATAATTTCTGAGCCTATGGTATGTTCGTCGCAAACTGTGCACCTATCTTGCACAGACACTAACACAGTCCCCCAAATGGACCGAAACGAGGTTCCACATGACCCAAGTTGCCTAGGAGTTACAACGGTTGTGTCTAGAATGATTTCTGAGCTAGTGTTATGTTCCACGCATGGCGTGCACCTATCTTGCATCAAGATTATCACTATCTCCAAACGGATTGAATCGAGCTTGCACTTGAGCCTCATCACCAAGGAGTATCATTGGGTGCGTCCAAAATAATTTCAGAGCCTATGGTACATTTGGCGAAAACCATGCACCTATCTTGCACCGGCACTAACACTGTCTCCAAATGGACTAAAACGAGATTTCACATGACCCAAGGCACCTAGTAGTTACACTAGGTGCGTCCAAAAATGATTTCTGGCCTTGTGGTACATTCAGCGCAAAGCGTGCACCTATCCTGCATGAAGATTAGTACTATCTCCAAACGGATAGAATCGAGCTTCCACTTGAGCCTCATCACCTACGAGTACCATCGGGTGCGTCCAAAATGATTGATGAGTCTATGGTACGTTTGGCGCAAACCGTGCACCTATGTTGCACCGACACAAACACTGTTTCCAAACGGACCAAAACGAGATTCTACATGACCCACGTCCCCTAGGATTTCCATCGGGCGCGTCCAAAATGATTTTTCAGCCTATGGTACAATCGGCAAAAAGCATGCACCTATCTTGCGTCAAGATTAGCACTATCTCCAAATGGACTGAATCAAGCTTCCACTTGAGCCTCATCATCTAGGAGTACCACTGGGTGTGTCCAAAATGATTTCTGAGCCTATGGTACGTTTGGCGCAAACCGTGCACCTATCTTGCACCGACACTAACATTGTCTCCAAACGGACCAAAACGAGATTCCTGAAGAACCCCGTCACCTAGGGGTCTGTCGGGTGCGTCCAAAATGATTTCCGAGCCTGTGGTACATTCGGCGCAAATTGTGCACCTATCTTGCGTCAAGATTAGCACCATCTCCAAACGGAATGAAGCGAGCATCCAATTGAGCGTCGTCTCCTAGGAGTACCAATGGGTGTGTCCAAAATGATTTCTGAGCCTATGGTATGTTTGGCGCAAACCGTGCACCTATCCTGCACCGACATTAACACTATCTCCAAACAGACCGAAACGAGATTCCACATGGCCCACGTCACCAAGGAGTTCCATTGGATGCGTCGAAAACAATTTCTGAGCCTATGGTAAGTTCGGCACAAACCGTGCACCTATCTTGCGTCAAGATTAGCACTATCTCCAAACAGACTGAATCAAGCTTCCACTTGAGCCTCTCACCTAGGAGTATCATTGGGTGCGTCCAAAATGATTTCTGAGCATATGGTACATTTGGCGCAAACCATGCACCTATCTTGCATCAAGATTAGCTGTATCTCCAAACAGAATGAAACAAGCATCCACTTGAGCCTCGTCAGCTAGGTGTACCATTGGCTGCGTCCAAAACGATTTCCGAGCCTATGGTGCGTTTGGCACGAACCAATCTTGCACCGACCCTAACACTGTATCCAAATGGACCGAAACGAGGTTCCAAATGACCCACATCACCAAGGAGTTCCATCAGGTGCGTCCAAAATGATTTCTGAGCCAATGGTACATTCGGTGCAAACCGTGCACATATCTTGCGTCAAGGTTAGCACTATCTCCAAATGGACTGAATCGATCTTCCACTTGAGCCTCCTCGCCAAGCAGTATCATTGGGTGCACCCAAAACGATTTCTAAGCCCATGGTACGCTTGGTGCAAACCATGCACATATCTTGCACCGACACTAACACTGTATCCAACTGGACCAAAATGAGATTCCACATGACCCACGTCACCAAGGAGTTCCATCGAGTGCATCCAAAATCATTTATGAGCGTATGGTATGTTGGCGCAAACCATGCACCTATCTCGCGTCTATGTTAGCACTATCTCCAAACGAACTGAATCTAGCTTCCACTTGAGCCTCGTCACCTAGGAGTACCATCGGGTGCGTCCAAAATGATTTCTGAGCCTATGGTATGTTGGCGCAAACCATGCACCTACGTTGCATCGACACTAACACTGTCTCCGAACGGACCAAAATGAGATTCCACAAGACCCACGTCACCTAGGAGTTCCATCGGGTGCATCAAAAACGATTTTTGAGCCTGTGGTACATTCAGCGCAAATCGTGAACCTATCTTGCGTCAAGATTAGCACTATCTCCAAATGGAATGAAATGAGCATCCACTTGAGCCTTGTCTCCTAGGAGTTCCATCGGGGGCATCCAAAATGATTTATGAGCCTATGGTATGTTTGGCACAAACCACACACTTATCTTGCACCGACACTAACATTGTCTCTAAACGGACCGAAACGAGATTCCACATGGCCCACATCATTAAGCAGTTCCATCGGGTGCGTCCAAAATGATTTCTGAGCCTATGGTACGTTCGGCGCAAACCGTGCTCCTACCTTGCGTCAAGAGTAGCACTATCTCCAAACTTACTAAATCAACCATCCACTTGAGCCTCGACACCTAGGAGTATCATTGGGTGCGTCCAAAATGATTTCTGAGCCTATGGTACATTTGGCGCAAATCGTGCACCTATCTTGCACCAACACTAACACTGTCTCCAAACGGAACGAAACGAGACTCCACATGACCTAAGTCCTGTGGTACGTTCGGCGCAAAGCGTGCACCTATCTTGCATGAAGATTAGTACTATCTCCAAACAGACTGAATCAAGCTTTCACTTGAGCCTCGTCACCTAGGAGTACCATCGGGTGCACCCAAAACGATTTCGGAGCCTATCGTATGTTTGGCGCAAACCATGCATCTATCGTGCACCGACACTAACACTGCATCCAAATGGACCGAAACGAGATTCCACAGGACCCACGTCACCAAGGAATTTCATCTGGTGCATCTAAAATGATTTTCTGAGCCTATGTATGTTTGGCGCAAACCATGCACCTATCTCACGTCAATGTTAGCACTAACTCCAAATGGACTGAATCGAGCTTTCACTTGAGCCTCGTCACCATGGAGTATCATTGGGTGCGTTTGAAATGATTTTCTGAGCCTATGGTACGTTCGTCGCAAACCGTGCACCTATCTTGCACAAACATTAACACAGTCCCCAAATGGACCGAATCGAGGTTCCACAGGACCCAAGTTGCCTAGGAGTTACAACGGGTGCGTCTAGAATGATTTCTAAGCTAGTGGTACGTTCCGCACAAAGCATGCACCTATCTTGCATCAAGATTAGCACTATCTCCAAACAGATTGAATCGAGCTTCCACTTGAGCCTCGTCACCAAGGAGTATCATTGGGTGCGTCCAAACTGATTTCAGAGCCTATGATACGTTGGGCGCAAACCGTGCACCTATCTTGCACCGGCACTAACACTGTCTCCAAATGAACTGAAACGAGATTTCACATGACGCAAGGCACCTAGTAGTTACATCGAGTGCGTCCAAAACGATTTCTAGGCTTGTGGTACGTTCGGCACAAAGCGTGCACCTATCTTGCATGAAGATTAGTGCTATCTCCAAGCGGACAGAGTCGAGCTTCCACTTGAGCCTCGTCACCTTGGAGTACCATCGGATGCATCCA
>CM039581.1:48764910-48784130 GCA_022457205.1 Saccharum spontaneum | reverse complement strand
CCTAACACAAGCTACCACACTTTATCTACACGACCATTTTCACATGACAAGTGACATTAGCAATTATTTTGGTGCTTCAAAGATACACCAAAACTACATAATTAAACTAATCATGCATAAAGAATATTAGGTTTATTTTACTTTTTAAACTAGGGTTACAACAGCAACATGTATTTCTAGTCCATAGAAAAATCTATAAAAATTACAGTAGCATAGTCATACCATAATTAGCCGACCATAAAATTTTCATAGTGATTGGACAATTGCTACACAAAAATGACAAGCTATGACATATAAATGAGCATGAAAATACTTTGCACTAAGAAAACTATCAAACAATAATTTAGTATTTTCACATGTTCTTCACAGTAAACAAACACTATACAAAAATTATCACTTGCATGTTTTATACAAATTTCTCTCTCTAGCAAAAATAACAAAAAACAGCCAATAAGGGCACTTGAACTACACATCATAATTTTTCTACAGAACATGCATGACATATATTTTTCATACAAAGTGCATCACATAAGAAGGCTAACAAAACTAGAACCATATTTTTTTTGATAAGTATTCTATTTACTAGACATTTTCTAAGAAAACAGCAATTTCAAGAATTAAGCTCCACATAAAAGTATCACAAAATCAACATGAAATATTTTTATACTATATATCTACTCCTAAGAAGTCTACCAAAATTTGTTTCACCATTTTTGGAGCCATAAAACTTGAGATATAAATTTTAGAAGCATTTTCACAATTTCTGGAAAAAGGTTTTCTTTTAACTCTGAAAATCCACCCGGCTCAACTGCTACGCGCACCTTGTTCCTTTACCCTGGGTTAGCACAGAGAGATAGACCGGCGGGCCCTTGGGTCAAGGGGACCCCACCCGTCAGCCAGGCCGTGCCGAGGCGGCGCTAACCGGTGGGATCTCGCCGATGGCGAGGTCTCCGGCCAGGCCAAGGTCACCGGCGTGATCCCCACCCTCGCGCGAACCCAACGGTGCTCGTGGCGTGTCCCAAGGAGCTCAGAAAGACAGTCACCACCGTGCATGGCGGAGCAGCGGCGTGGGTCATCGTCGGTGAGGCGCTCTCGGCCACAGCATGGCGAGTGCTTGAGAGTAACAGGGACGCAATGCGGTGCTTGTGGATGAGAAACGAGGGTAGGAGGTGAAGCGGAACGGAGGTGGCCACGGAGCGGTGTTCTCCGGTGAGCTCGGCCGGGACTTCGGCAAGCGATTCCCACGATGGGGAAGCTTACCACAGGAAGCAGAGGTAATCGTGGGCTGCGCGAGAGAGAGAGATGAAGCTCAGAGAAAGATGGAGACGATGGCGGTGATCGGAGGTGGCCGGAACAGCAACGCCGACGAGCGCACACGTGTGGGCGGTGGCGAAGGAGAGCCGCTCGGCTTACGCTGCTGCTGCGGTGGAGCAAAGGGAGGCAAATGAGATGGAGCAGGGGAAGGTGGATGCGGGGCTGCAGGTGTAGGCGAGCGCGTGGGGTGCGGGGGCCACTGGGCGGCCAGGAAGAAAAGGAAAATGATTTTCTTTAATATTTTCAAATCCAAAGTTAACTAAACAGCCCCAAATTTCAAAATTTGAACTAGAAAATGACATTTTCAAAACTTGACCCCAAAACAAAAGTTTTTTAGAATTTAATTCTCTACAACTTTGCTTAAAGGATCACTTTAAAATTCTAACTAGGTTTTGAATTAGAGATTCAAAGTTCATTTTAATTCAAAAACCCATTTTTCTAACTTATTTTTAAAAGCAAAATTTGAGAAACTTTTGAATACAAAACTTGCTCCAAATTTTATGCTAAATATTTCTAAATTATTTGCATTACTAAAGAAACATGTTTGTTGACCTAATCAATCACACTCATGGCCTAGTTATCAAACAAGCTATTGCAACATCTATATTTCAAAGTTATGTTACACGTGTTTCAACCCGACGTTACACTTATATTGCATGTGAGTATGAATGCAAGATGATGCTCATGCTCATGATTTGCAATGCTTAATGCATGCTTAACACCCGAGGTGTTACAGGCAGATAATTTAGCAAACTTAAGCCTGTATAATTGGTCGGTTTTGTCACAGTGTCCAAAACGATTTCCATGCCTATGTTACGTTTGGCGCAAACCGTACACCTATCTTGCACCGACACTAACACTGTCCGCAAACGGACCGAAACAAGATTCCACATGACCCAAGTCACCTAGGAGTTGCATCAGGTGCATCCAAAACTATTTTCTGAGCCAGTGGTATGTTCGGCACAAAGCGTGCACCTACATTGCGTCAAGATTTGCACTATCTCCAAACAGACTGAATCAAGTTTTCACTTGAGGCACAGAAGTCGTTTTGGATGCACCTAATGGAATTCCTCGCTGACATGGGTCATGTGAAATCTTGTTTCAGTCCATTGGATACAGTCCTAGTGTTGGTGCAAGATAGGTGCATTGTTTGCGCTAAACGTACCATAGGCTCAGAAATCGTTATGGACGCACACGATGGTACTCCTAGGTGACGAGGCTCAAGTGGATGCTCGTGTCATTCCGTTTGGAGATAGTGTTTATCTTGACGCAAGATAGGCGTACGGTTCGCGTCGAACGTACCATAGGCTCAGAAATCATTTTGCACGCACACGATGGTACTCCTAGGTGACGAGGCTCAAGTGTATGCCCGTTTCATTCCGTTTGGAGATAGTGCTAATCTTGATGCAACATAGGTGCTTGATTTGTGCTGAACATAACACACGCTCATAAATCATTTTGGACGCACCCGATGGAACTCCTAGGTGACGTGGGCCGTGTGGAGTCTTGTTTTGGACCATTTGGAGACAGTGTTAGTGTCGGTGTAAGATAGGTGCATGGTTTGCGCCAAACATACCATAGGCTCAAAAATCAATCTAGATGCCACCGATGGTACTCCTAGGTGCGAGGCTCAAGTGGAAGCTCGATTCAGTCCATTTGGAGATAGTGCTAATCTTGACACAAGATAGGTGCACAGTTTGCGCCGAATGTACCATAGGCTCAAAAATCATTTTGGATGCAGCCGATGGAACTCCTAGGAGACATGGGTGATGTGGAATCTCATTTCATTCGATTTGGTGACAGTGTTAGTGTCGTTGCAAGATGGGTGCATGGTTTGCGCCAAACGTGCCATAGGCTTAGAAATCATTTTGGACTCACCCGACGGTACTCCAAGGTGAGGAGGCTCAAGTGGAAGCTCAACTCAGTCCATTTGGAGATAGTGCTAATCTTCACATAGGATAGGTGTACGATTTGTGCCGAACGTACCACAGGCTCAGAAAATCGTTTTGGATGCACCTGATGGTACTCCTTGGTGACAAGCCTCAAGTGTATGCTCGTTTCATTCCGTTTTGAGATAGTGCAAATCTTGACGCAAGATAGGTGCTCGATGATACTCCTAGATGACGAGGCTTAGGTGGAAGCTTGATTCAGTCCGTTTGGAGATAGTGCTAACCTTGACGCAAGATAGGTGCAAGGTTTGCGCCGAACGTACCATAGGCTCAGAAATCATTTTGGACACACCCGATGGAACTCCTTGGTGACATGGGTCATGTGGAATCTCATTTTAGTCCATTTGGTGATAGTGTTAGTGTCGGTGCAAGATAACTACATGGTTTGCACCAAATGTACCATAGGCTCAAAAATCATTTTGGACTCACCCGATGGAATTCCTCGGTGACGTGGGTTATGTGGAATCTTGTTTTGGTCCATTTAGGCTCAATCGTTTTGGGCGCACCCGATGGTACTCCTAGGTGACGAGGCTCAAGTGGATGATCGTTTCACTACGTTTGGAGATAGTGATAATCTTGACACAAGATAGCTGCATGGTTTGCGCCAACCGTACCATAGGCTTAGAAATCATTTTGGACGCACCTGATGTTACTCCTAGGTGATGAGGCTCAAGTGGAAGTGTGATAGTGCTAATCTTCATGCAAGATAGGTGCACCCTTTGCGCCGAGTGTATCATAGACCCAGAAACAGTTTTGGATGCACGCGATGTAACTACTAGGTGACTTGGGTCATGTGGAATCTCGTTTTGGTCCGTTTGGAGACAGTGTTAGTGTCGGTGCAAGATAGGTGCACGGTTTGCGCCAAACGTACCATAGGCTCAGAAATCATTTTGGACGCACCCAATGATACTCTTAGGTGATGAGGGTTAAGTGGAAGCTCGATTTAATCCGTTTGGAGATTGTGCTAATCTTTACGGAAGATAGGTGCACGGTTTGCGCCGAACGTACCATGGGCTCAAAAATCGTTTTGGACGCACCTGATGTAACTCCTAGGCGACTTGGGTCATGTGGAATCTTGCTTCAGTCTGTTTGGACATAGTGTTAGTGTCGGTGCAAGAAAGGTGCATTGTTTGCACCAAACAAACCATAAGCTCAGAAATCATTTTGGACGCACCCAATGGTACTCCTAGGTGACTAGGCTCAAGTGGATGCTCATTTCATTCCATTTGGAGATAGTGCTAATCTTGACACAACATAGGTGCTTGATTTGCGCCGAACGTAACAATGTCTCATAAATCATTTTGGACGCACCCGATGGAACTCCTAGGTGACGTGGGTCATGTGGAGTCTAGTTTTGGTCCGTTTGGAGACAATATTAGTGTCGGTGCAAGATAGGTACACGGTTTGCGCCAAATGTACCATAGGCTCAGGAATCATTTTGGACACCCCCGATGGTACTCCTAGGTGACGAGGCTCATGTGGAAGCTCGATTCAGTCTGTTTGGAGATAGTTCTAATCTTGATTCAAGATAGGTGCACACTTTGCTCCGAACGTACCACTTGCTCAGAAAATCGTTTTGGAAGCACCCGATGTAACTCCTAGGCGACTTGGGTCGTGTGGAATCTCATTTCGGTCCATTTGGAGACAGTGTTAGCCTCGTCACCTAGGAGTATTGTTGGGTGTGTCTGTAACAGAACCGACCAATTATATGAGATTAAGTAAGAAAAATCTTCCACCGAAGCAGATAATTTAGCAAACTTTAGCCCGTATAACCGGTAGTCCGTGAAATCACGAAAGATTTCAAATCGACCAACATACAAGCCAACATCGTACAAGTTTAGCAGCCACAATCACATATTACATAAAGTTCTCAACGATAGTTGAATACATCGGAGTTTAGAAAATAAAGTTATTACAACCCAAGTTCAACTGAAATAGCGGAAGCAAATAGTTTTAAAGCCACACACACACTTTTAGTTCAGATACAATGCAAGTAGGTAGCCATTCCCGACAAAAGCATCAGATAAGAAATACGAAGCGAACATTGATGCGAGATATGCGGTTTGCGTTGAATGTAGCATAGGCTCCGAAATCATTTTGGACGCACCTGATGGAACTCAAGTGACGTGGGTCATGTGGAATCTCATTTCAGGCCAATTAGATACAGTGTTAGTGTTGGTGCAAGATAGGTGCATGGTTTGCGCCAAAAGTACCATAGGCTCAAACATCGTTTTGGACACACCCGATGGTACACCTAGGTGACGAGGCTCAAGTGGATGCTTGTTTCATTCCGTTTGGAGATAGTGCTTATCTTGACGCAAGATTGGTGCACGGTTTGCGCCAAATGTACCAATGGCTCTGAAATCATTTTGGATGCACCCGATGGTACTCCTTGGTGACGAGGCTCAAGTTGAAGCATGATTCAGTCCATATGGAGATAGTGCTAATCTTCACGCAAGTTAGGTGCATGCTTTGCGCCATATGTATCACAGACCCAAAAATTGTTTTGGATGCACTCGATCTAACTACTAGGTGACTTGGGTGATGTGGAATCTCATTTCGGTCCGTTTGGAGACAGTGTTAGTGTCGGTGCAAGATAGGTGCACGGTTTACGCCAAACCTACCATTGGCTCAGAAATCGTTTTGGACGCACCCAATGAAACTCCTAGGTGACGAGGGTCAAGTGGAAGCTCGATTCAATTCGTTTGGAGATTGTGCTAACATTGATGCAAGATAGGTGCACGGTTTGCACTGAACGTACCATAGGCTCAGAAATTGTTTTGGACGCACCCGATGTAACTCCTAGGTGACTTGGGTCATGTGGAATCCCGTTTCATTCCGTTTGGAGATAGTGCTAACCTTGAAGCAAGATAGGTGCACGGTTTGCACCGAACGTACTCGATGGAACTCACGCTGATGTGGGTCATGTGGAATCTCATTTCGGGCCATTTAGATACAGTGTTAGTGTCAGTGCAAGATAGGTGCATGGTTTGCGGCAAACATACCATAGGCTCAGAAATCATTTTGGATGCACCCGATGGTACTCCTAGGTGATGAGGCTCAAGTGGATGCTCGTTTCATTCCGTTTGAAGATAGTGCTTATCTTGACACAAGATTGGTGCACGGTTTGCGCCAAACGTACCAATGGCTCATAAATCGTTTTGGACGCACCCGATGGTACTCCTAGGTGACGAGGCTCAAGTGGATGCTCGTTTCATTCTGTTTGGAGATAGTGCTAATCTTGGAGCAAGATAGTTGCACGGTTTGTGCCAAATGCACCATAGCTCAAAAATCATTTTGGACGCACCTGATGGTACTCCTAGGTGACGTGGCTCATGTGGAAGCTCGATTCAGTCCGTTTAGAGATAGTGCTAACCTTGACGCAAGATAGGTGCATGGTTTGCACCGAACATTCCATAGGCTCAAAAATCATTTTGGATGCATCCGATAGAACTCAGTGATGTGGTCCATGTGGAATCCCGTTTCAGTCCGTTTGGAGACAGTGTTAGTGTCGGTGGAAGATAAGTGCACGGTTTGCACCAAATGTACCATAGGCTCAGAAATCATTTTGGACGCACCCGATGGTACTCCTAGGTGATGAGACCCAAATGGATGCTCGTTTCATCCCGTTTGAAGATAGTGCAAATCTTGATACAAGATAGGTGCCCAATTTGCGCCGAACGTACCACAGGCTAAGAAATCATTTTGGGCGCACCCGATGGAACTCTTTGGTGACATGGGTGATGTCGAATCTCAATTTGGTCCGTTTGGAGATAATGTTAGTGTCGATGCAAGATAAGTGCATGGTTTGCACCAAACGTACTATAGGCTCAGAAATCATTTTAGACACACCAGATGGAATTCCTCGGTGATGTGGGTCAGGTGGAATCTTGTTTCGGTCCATTTAGATACAGTGTTAGTGTCGATGGAAGATAGGTGTATGGTTTGCGCCAAACATACCATAGGCTCAATTATTTTGGGCGCACCTGATGGTACTCCTAGGTGACGAGGCTCAAGTGGATGATCATTTAATTTCGTTTGGAGATACTAATAATCTTGACACAAGATAGTTGCACGGTTTGCGCCAACCGTACCATAGGATCAGAAATCATTTTGGACGCGCCCCATGGTACTCCTAGGTGACGAGGCTCAAGTGGAAGCGTGATTTCGTCCGATTGGAGATAGTGCTAATCTTTACGCAAGATAGGTGCACGCTTTGCACCGAACGTATCATAGACCTAGAAATCATTTTGGATGCACTCGATGTAACTACTATGTGACTTGGGTCATATGGAATCTCGTTTCGGTCCGTTTGGAGACACTGTTAGTGTCGGTGCAAGATAGGAGCACGGTTTACGCTAAATGTACCACAGGCTCAGAAATCATTTTGGACGCATCCTATGATACCCTAGGTGACGAGGCTCAAGTGGAAGCTTGATTTAAACTGTTTGGAGATAGTGCTAATCTTGACACAAGACTGGTGCACGTTTTGCGCCGAACGTACCAAAAATCATTTTGGATGCACCCGATGGAACACCATCATGACGTGGGTCATGTGGAATCTTGCTTCGGTCCATTTGGAGACAGTGTTAGTGTCAGTGCAAGAAAGGTGCATGGTTTGCACCAAACAAACCATAGGCTCAGAAATCATTTTGGACGCACCCAATGGTACTCCTAGGTGACGAGGGTCAAGTGCATGCTCATTTCATTCCATTTGGAGATAGTGCTAATCTTGACACAATATAGGTGATTGATTTGCGCCGAATGTAACAATGTCTCAAAAATCATTTTGGATGCACCCGATGGAACTCCTAGGTGACGTGGGTCATGTGGAGTCTAGTTTTGGTCCGTTTGGAGATAGTGTTAGTGTTAGTGCAAGATAAATGCACTGTTTGTGCCAAACGTACCATAGGCTTAGAAATCATTTTGGAGGCCCCCGATGGTACTCCTAGGTGACGAGGCTCATGTGGAAGCTCGATTCAGTCTGTTTGGAGATAGTTCTAATCTTAATGCAAGATAGGTGCACGCTTTGCGCCGAACGTACCACTGGCTCTGAAATCATTTTGGACGCACGCGATGTAACTCCTAGGCGACTTGGGTCATGTGGAATCTCGTTTCAGTTCGTTTGGAGACAGTGTTAGTGTCTATGCAAGATAGGTGCACGGTTTGCGCAAAATGTACCATTGGCTCAGAAATCATTTTGGATGCACCCAATGATACTCTGTGGCAACGTGGCTCAAGTGAAGCTCAATTCGGTCTGTTTGGAGATAGTGCTAACATTGACACGAGATAGGTGTACGGTTTGCGCAAAAAGTACCATAGGCTCAAAAATCATTTTGAATGCACCCAATGATATGCCTAGGTGGTGAGGCTCAAGTGGAAGCTCAATTCACTCCGTTTGGAGATAGTTCTAATCTTGACGCAAGATAGGTGCATGATTTGCGCCGAACATACCATAGACTCAAAAATCGGTTTGGACGCACCCGATGGGACCCCTTGGAGACGTGGGCCATATGGCATCTTGTTTCGGTCCATTTGGAGACTATGTTAGAGTCGGTGCAAGATAGGTGCATGGTTTTTGCCAAATGTACCATAGGCTCGTAAATCGTTTTGGATGCATCCGATGGTACTCCAAGGTGACGAGGCTCAAGTGGAAGCTCGACTCTGTCCGCTTGGAGATAGCACTAATCTTCATGCAAGATAGGTGCACGCTTTGTGCCGAACGTACCACAAGCCTAGAAATCGTTTTGGACGCACTCGATGTAACTACTAGGTGCCTTGCGTCATGTGAAATCTCGTTTCAGTTCATTTGGAGACAGTGTTAGTGCCGGTGCAAGATAGGTGCACGGTTTGCGCCCAACGTATCATAGGCTCTGAAATCAGTTTGGACGCACCCAATGATACTCCTTGGTGACGAGGCTCAAGTGGAAGCTCGATTCAATCTGTTTGGAGATAGTGCTAATCTTGATGCAAGATAGGTGCATGCTTTGTGCGGAACGTACCACTAGCTTAGAAATCATTCTAGACGCACCCGTTGTAACTCCTAGGCAACTTGGGTCCTGTGGAACCTCGATTCGGTCCATTTGGGGACTGTGTTAATGTTTGTGCAAGATAGGTGCACGGTTTGCGACGAACGTACCATAGGCTCAGAAAATCATTTCAAACGCACCCAATGATACTCCATGGTGACGAGGCTCAAGTGAAAGCTCGATTCAGTCCCTTTGGAGTTAGTGCTAACATTGACGTGAGATAGGTGCATGGTTTGCGCCAAACATACATAGGCTCAGAAAATCATTTTAGATGCACCAGATGAAATTCCTTGGTGACGTGGGTCCTGTGGAATCTCGTTTCGGTCCATTTGGATGCAGTGTTAGTGTCGGTGCACGATAGATGCATGGTTTGCGCCAAACATACGATAGGCTCCGAAATAGTTTTGGGTGCACCCGATGGTACTCCTAGGTGACGAGGCTCAAGTGAAAGCTTGATTCAGTCTGTTTGGAGATAGTACTAATCTTCATGCAAGATAGGTGCACGCTTTGCGCCGAACGTACCACAGGACTTAGGTCATGTGGAGTCTCGTTTCGTTCCGTTTGGAGACAGTGTTAGTGTTGGTGCAAGATAGGTGCACGATTTGCGCCAAATGTACCATAGGCTCAGAAATCATTTTGGACGCACCCAATGATACTCCTAGGTGTCGAGGCTCAAGTGGATGGTTGATTTAGTAAGTTTGGAGATAGTGCTACTCTTGACGCAAGGTAGGAGCACGGTTTGCGCCGAACGTACCATAGGCTCAGAAATCATTTTGGACGCACCCGATGGAACTGCTTAATGATGTGGGCCATGTGGAATCTCGTTTCGGTCCGTTTAGAGACAATGTTAGTGTCGGTGCAAGATAAGTGTGTGGTTTGCGCCAAACATACCATAGGCTCATAAATCATTTTGGATGCCCCCGATGGAACTCCTAGGAGACAAGGCTCAAGTGGATGCTCATTTCATTCCATTTGGAGATAGTGCTAATCTTGACGCAAGATAGGTTCACGATTTGCGCTGAATGTACCACAGGCTCAAAAATCGTTTTTGACGCACCCGATGGAACTCCTAGGTGACGTGGGTCTTGTGGAATCTCATTTTGGTCCGTTCGGAGACAGTGTTAGTGTCGATGCAACGTAGGTGCATGGTTTGCGCCAACATACCATAGGCTCAGAAATCATTTTGGACGCACCCGATGGTACTCCTAGGTGACGAGGCTCAAGTGGAAGCTAGATTCAGTTCGTTTGGAGATAGTGCTAACATAGACGCGAGATAGGTGCATGGTTTGCGCCAACATACCATACGCTCATAAATGATTTTGGATGCACTCGATGGAACTCCTTGGTGACGTGGGTCATGTGGAATCTCATTTTGGTCCAGTTGGATACAGTGTTAGTGTCGGTGCAAGATATGTGCATGGTTTGCACCAAGCGTACCATGGGCTTAGAAATCGTTTTGGGTGCACCCAATGATACTGCTTGGCGAGGAGGCTCAAGTGGAAGATCGATTCAGTCCATTTGGAGATAGTGCTAACCTTGACGCAAGATATGTGCACGGTTTGCACCGAATGTACCATTGGCTCAGAAATCATTTTGGACGCACCTGATGGAACTCCTTGGTGATGTGGGTCATTTGGAACCTCGTTTCGGTCCATTTGGATACAGTGTTAGGGTCGGTGCAAGATTGGTTCGTGCCAAACGCACCATAGGCTCGGAAATCGTTTTGGACGCAGCCAATGGTACACCTAGCTGACGAGGCTCAAGTGGATGCTTGTTTCATTCTGTTTGGAGATACAGCTAATCTTGATGCAAGATAGGTGCATGGTTTGCGCCAAATGTACCATATGCTCAGAAATCATTTTGGACGCACCCAATGATACTCCTAGGTGAGAGGCTCAAGTGGAAGCTTGATTCAGTCTGTTTGGAGATAGTGCTAATCTTGACGCAAGATAGGTGCACGGTTTGTGCCGAACTTACCATAGGCTCAGAAATTGTTTTCGACGCATCCAATGGAACTCCTTGGTGACGTGGGCCATGTGGAATCTCGTTTCGGTCTGTTTGGAGATAGTGTTAATGTCGGTGCAGGATAGGTGCACGGTTTGCGCCAAACATACCATAGGCTCAGAAATCATTTTGGACACACCCATTGGTACTCCTAGGAGACGACGCTCAATTGGATGCTCGCTTCATTCCGTTTGGAGATGGTGCTAATCTTGACGCAAGATAGGTGCACAATTTGCGCCGAATGTACCACAGGCTCGGAAATCATTTTGGACGCACCCGACAGACCCCTAGGTGACGGGGTTCTTCAGGAATCTCATTTTGGTCCGTTTGGAGACAATGTTAGTGTCGGTGCAAGATAGGTGCACGGTTTGCGCCAAACGTACCATAGGCTCAGAAATCATTTTGGACACACCCAGTGGTACTCCTAGATGATGAGGCTCAAGTGGAAGCTTGATTCAGTCCATTTGGAGATAGTGCTAATCTTGACGCAAGATAGGTGCATGCTTTTTGCCGATTGTACCATAGGCTGAAAAATCATTTTGGACGCGCCCGATGGAAATCCTAGGGGACGTGGGTCATGTAGAATCTCGTTTTGGTCCGTTTGGAAACAGTGTTTGTGTCGGTGCAACATAGGTGCACGGTTTGCGCCAAACGTACCATAGACTCATCAATCATTTTGGACGCACCCGATGGTACTCGTAGGTGATGAGGCTCAAGTGGAAGCTCGATTCTATCCGTTTGGAGATAGTACTAATCTTCATGCAGGATAGGTGCACGCTTTGCGCTGAATGTACCACAAGGCCAGAAATCATTTTTGGACGCACCTAGTGTAACTACTAGGTGCCTTGGGTCATGTGAAATCTCGTTTTAGTCCATTTGGAGACAGTGTTAGTGCCGGTGCAAGATAGGTGCATGGTTTTCGCCAAATGTACCATAGGCTCTGAAATTATTTTGGACGCACCCAATGATACTCCTTGGTGATGAGGCTCAAGTGCAAGCTCGATTCAATCCGTTTGGAGATAGTGATAATCTTGATGCAAGATAGGTGCACGCCATGCGTGGAACATAACACTAGCTCAGAAATCATTCTAGACACAACCGTTGTAACTCCTAGGCAACTTGGGTCATGTGGAACCTCGTTTCGGTCCATTTGGGGGACTGTGTTAGTGTCTGTGCAAGATAGGTGCACAGTTTGCGACGAACATACCATAGGCTCAGAAATTATTTCGGACGCACCCAATGATACTCCATAGTGACGAAGCTCAAGTGGAAGCTCGATTCCGTCCGTTTGGAGATAGTGCTAACATTGATGCGAGATAGGTGCACAGCTTGCGCTGAACGTACCATAGGCTCATAAATTATTTTGGACGCACCCGTTGGAGCTCCTTGATGACGTGGGTCACGTGGAATCTCGTTTCGGTCTATTTGGATATAGTGTTAGTGTTGGTTGGTTTGCGCCAAACGTACCATAGGCTCAGAAATCGTTTTGGGTGCACCTGATGGTACTCCTAGGTGATGAGGCTGAAGTGGAAGCTCGATTCAGTCCGTTTGGAGATAGTGCTACTCTTGACACAAGGTAGGAGCATGGTTTGCGCCGAATGTAGCATAGGCTCAGAAATCATTTTGGACGCACCCGATGGAACTCCTGGGTGACGTGGGTCATGTGGAATCTTGCTTCGGTCTATTTGGATACATGTTAGTGTCGGTGCAAGATAGGTGCATGGTTTGCGCCAAACATACCATAGGCTCAGAAATTGTTTTGGACGCACCCGATGGAACTCCTCGGTGATGTGGGTCTTGTGGAACCTCATTTTGGTCCGTTTGGAGACAGTGTTAGTGTTGATGCAACGTAGGTCCATGGTTTGTGATGTGAACCCACTAGGGTGAATCCTGATCTTTCGATGAGAGAAAGGTGGATAACTCGATTTGGGGATGGAGATGACGTTCACGGCCCGACTACAACCATCCAAGGATGTTGCGCCTTAGCAACCGATACACCACCTCCAACAGCCGTCGCGATCTTGTGGAACACGATCAACCAAACCACTAGGGTAATTCCTGCAAGCAATCGAGGAACAAGCAAGAACAAGTAGAACAAGCAACTCAATTGCAAATATGGAGATGAAAACCAATCTGAAATTACAAAGTTGGGGTTCTGAATCAAGTAGAACGGATGGTCTAGTCGACACACGCGTCTACAAGGAAGTAGCAATGGCTAAACTTTCAACAAAACAAAACCCCCCTCTGTTTGTGGCGGCTCTAATCCTTATTAATACCTAGGGGAACGACCAGAGGGTGTTGGGGTCATTCTCCAACCCTAGGACACGTCTCTAATGAACCCAACTTGATACATGGGCCATCAGCCCAAAATAGGGTGACACAGCACCAAAGGCAGAAAAGGCCCCGGCGTTGAAACGACGATTGCGGAAGCATCGGATAAGATATAGCCATGAGTCCGGATCCGTTGGAAAATAGACTTGATAAGCTTTCCAAAAAGTGCTAGAACGTCCCAATCCGAGTCCGTATGCGACCGTGGTGAACATCACAAGTTGGAGCTGTCCTGGAGTCCGAATCCAGCACCAAAACGTGTTGGATTTGATCTCTTTCTTTCCTTGGACCAAAAGTGACGTGGTGTCCAGGTGGAGAACGTTGGGAATACTTGGATTTGGTCCCCAATCAACTTCATTAACCTTCCATGCTTTCCATATGCAATCAAACCTTTCCTTGATCCATGTAAGTAATTCTGAAAATGAAAATATACACATTTTATGGTGGAGCACCAATTCATCAAATGCATCAATGATAAGTCTCATATAGAATGGTTGCACCTTTGGTATAGAAGTGGTTGACATGGTCATATTTGAGCCAATGATGTCCTCATCATTCTCCCCTTCTTGACGGCAAACCGTCCTCGGTTTGACCTTTGTTGGAGGATGTGTTGTAGGTAAAAATAAACCGTGCTCCCCTTCTTGATATTTATCCTGTTGCATTTGGGAAAAACTAGAAACACTTTGCAAGACATCATTAGTGTTAGTGCAGCCCTTAATTTGATCATGGTATTGTGGCCCAAAAGGATATTTCAGATTAGAGCAAATATAAACTTTATGCACCAAATATTCTCCTTTGTTGTCATATTTGCCAATTGCATGAAGTGAACAATGATTAAAACTTGGCAAAATAGAATCAAATTTAAGTTTCTCTTTTAGACAATTTAGATTACACAGAATATCAAATTCAATATAACCCAAAGTATTTAAAGAGGACAACAAATTCAGTTCATCTTGTGCACATGCAATAGGATGAAAAAGCTTATCTTCAGCACATTTGTATGGTTCCAAACCAAAAGTATCACACTTATTTGCTACTTGTGGCATAGGAGTAAAAGAATCATCAACACACAACTCCTCTTTATCACAAGGAACCGCGAGTAATCCATTTTGTGACAAAGGAAAATCAGTAGTGGGTTCCACTATTTGTTGCTCTTCATTAGCATGCAGAGTGGACAAATTTTGGACATTATGGGTCACATCATTCTGGCAAGTATTCACAGATAATAGAATCTCTTTTTCAGCATTGAGAGCCAGACAAAACAATTGACCAATATGGCAATATGATTTGCTAATTAATAAGGTTCGAATTTCAGAATTGAGCCCTCTCATGAATCTACTCATAACATCTTCCATGCATTCATCCAATCCACCAAACATGATACAAATCTTAAAATTATGGTAGTATTGTTTCACAGTCTTGCTACCCTGCTTCAAGTTGTCTAATTTTGCAAGCAAATAATCAACATAATATACAGGAACGAATGCATCTCTAAAAAGAAATTTGAAGTCTTTCCAAGATTCTGGAACTTTGATGTGCCTACAAATGTGTTTCCATTCAAGCAAAGCATATTCAATCAAAATATTAGAGGCAATACAAATCTTTTGTTTCTCGGATAGGTCATGCTCATCAAATTCATTGTCTACTTTTAACTCCCAATCAATGTAAGCTTGAGGATCAAACTTACCATCATATAATGGCAAGTGTTGAATGACATCCTGAATATGAGGGTCTAGTTTCAACAGCTCAAAAATCTCCATATCACCTGCCATGATTAGTAGAAAACAAGAAACACAAAAATAATATGTATGCTCCTATCAACTACTAGGATGTGTCAGATGTAATTCTCTCAAACTCAACTTGTTAAAACAAGCCCTTACAAGTTCTTACCAAGCCAAACAGGAGGTGACGGCAACCAACAAGTCTACAACCGTGGAGTGAAGTGTATCGGTGACGCAACAACAACACGTGTCAAGCTGTAGTCGAAATATGTGGAGCTATAGGTGGGCTAAAGCAAGGAAGTACTAGAACCACGTTAGTTGCAAGCAAATTGAACAAACGCTCAACGACGTTATTATGCTGGTCCTAGGCTAGTACATGCTAGAGACGCGAGCCTGGACACAAACGAAGTCACTGAGCAGCAACAAAGAAGGATCACAAGGACAGGAATAACAACAAAAGAAAAACTCTTCTCTTCTTCTTTCTCTTTCTTTTCTTTCTTTTCTTTCTTTCTTTCTTTCTTTCTTTCTTTCTGTCTTTCTTTTCTTTCTTTCTTTTCTTTCTTTCTGTCTTTTTTTTCTTCTGTTTTTTTTTCTTTCAACTAGCACAAAACTGAAATTTTGCAACAAGAAATAACAAGCTACTTACAGCAATTAAATGTTTCCTTGGGAAGGGTGATTCAGTAGCAAAGTGAAACAAGTGGTTGTTTTGCAAAACCAGCAGACGCGCAAATCTCCAGGGCAATTGCGAAGCGCTCAGAATGAATTTGGGACCAAGCTCTGATCCGTTGGAAAGAGGACAAGTTAAGGTTTCCAGATTGTATTTAAACTCCCTATTCAGACTCCTGACAAAGGAAATATGGTGCTTTTGTTTTCAAGATAAAACAGGACTCCGAATCGAATTCTATCTTGATCTTGTTGGATTTCCTTTTTGTAGATGGAAGTATGGACGTGGATGAAACCTCCAAGGACGTGGCTAGGATAATGGTGGTAAACAAAACAAAGGAATTTGAAAATCCACTCGGATTCCTAGAGAGAAACAAATAAACTCAAATCTGCGATGGTGACAGAAACGTGACTAGAACTCGAAACTCTAAACGACTAGACGCTAAGACCAGCAACTTGCACGACGATGCAACCGTTAATTCAATAAGCCCTAACTAAGCAGTAATAGTATTAAGCTCAAAGGGGTTTTGGGATTATGAAGAACTAATCTACTAATTTTGTTTTGGCTTTTTCTGGACCATAGGAGATTAAAAACAGCAAAGAACTAGAAGTCTCTCACCAATCAACCTGGCTCTGATACCAACTGATGTGAACCCACTAGGGTGAATCCTGATCTTTCGATGAGAGAAAGGTGGATAACTCGATTTGGGGATGGAGATGACGTTCACGGCCCGACTACAACCATCCAAGGATGTTGCGCCTTAGCAACCGATACACCACCTCCAACAGCCGTCGCGATCTTGTGGAACACGATCAACCAAACCACTAGGGTAATTCCTGCAAGCAATCGAGGAACAAGCAAGAACAAGTAGAACAAGCAACTCAATTGCAAATATGGAGATGAAAACCAATCTGAAATTACAAAGTTGGGGTTCTGAATCAAGTAGAACGGATGGTCTAGTCGACACACGCGTCTACAAGGAAGTAGCAATGGCTAAACTTTCAACAAAACAAAACCCCCCTCTGTTTGTGGCGGCTCTAATCCTTATTAATACCTAGGGGAACGACCAGAGGGTGTTGGGGTCATTCTCCAACCCTAGGACACGTCTCTAATGAACCCAACTTGATACATGGGCCATCAGCCCAAAATAGGGTGACACAGCACCAAAGGCAGAAAAGGCCCCGGCGTTGAAACGACGATTGCGGAAGCATCGGATAAGATATAGCCATGAGTCCGGATCCGTTGGAAAATAGACTTGATAAGCTTTCCAAAAAGTGCTAGAACGTCCCAATCCGAGTCCGTATGCGACCGTGGTGAACATCACAAGTTGGAGCTGTCCTGGAGTCCGAATCCAGCACCAAAACGTGTTGGATTTGATCTCTTTCTTTCCTTGGACCAAAAGTGACGTGGTGTCCAGGTGGAGAACGTTGGGAATACTTGGATTTGGTCCCCAATCAACTTCATTAACCTTCCATGCTTTCCATATGCAATCAAACCTTTCCTTGATCCATGTAAGTAATTCTGAAAATGAAAATATACACATTTTATGGTGGAGCACCAATTCATCAAATGCATCAATGATAAGTCTCATATAGAATGGTTGCACCTTTGGTATAGAAGTGGTTGACATGGTCATATTTGAGCCAATGATGTCCTCATCATTCTCCCCTTCTTGACGGCAAACCGTCCTCGGTTTGACCTTTGTTGGAGGATGTGTTGTAGGTAAAAATAAACCGTGCTCCCCTTCTTGATATTTATCCTGTTGCATTTGGGAAAAACTAGAAACACTTTGCAAGACATCATTAGTGTTAGTGCAGCCCTTAATTTGATCATGGTATTGTGGCCCAAAAGGATATTTCAGATTAGAGCAAATATAAACTTTATGCACCAAATATTCTCCTTTGTTGTCATATTTGCCAATTGCATGAAGTGAACAATGATTAAAACTTGGCAAAATAGAATCAAATTTAAGTTTCTCTTTTAGACAATTTAGATTACACAGAATATCAAATTCAATATAACCCAAAGTATTTAAAGAGGACAACAAATTCAGTTCATCTTGTGCACATGCAATAGGATGAAAAAGCTTATCTTCAGCACATTTGTATGGTTCCAAACCAAAAGTATCACACTTATTTGCTACTTGTGGCATAGGAGTAAAAGAATCATCAACACACAACTCCTCTTTATCACAAGGAACCGCGAGTAATCCATTTTGTGACAAAGGAAAATCAGTAGTGGGTTCCACTATTTGTTGCTCTTCATTAGCATGCAGAGTGGACAAATTTTGGACATTATGGGTCACATCATTCTGGCAAGTATTCACAGATAATAGAATCTCTTTTTCAGCATTGAGAGCCAGACAAAACAATTGACCAATATGGCAATATGATTTGCTAATTAATAAGGTTCGAATTTCAGAATTGAGCCCTCTCATGAATCTACTCATAACATCTTCCATGCATTCATCCAATCCACCAAACATGATACAAATCTTAAAATTATGGTAGTATTGTTTCACAGTCTTGCTACCCTGCTTCAAGTTGTCTAATTTTGCAAGCAAATAATCAACATAATATGCAGGAACGAATGCATCTCTAAAAAGAAATTTGAAGTCTTTCCAAGATTCTGGAACTTTGATGTGCCTACAAATGTGTTTCCATTCAAGCAAAGCATATTCAATCAAAATATTAGAGGCAATACAAATCTTTTGTTTCTCGGATAGGTCATGCTCATCAAATTCATTGTCTACTTTTAACTCCCAATCAATGTAAGCTTGAGGATCAAACTTACCATCATATAATGGCAAGTGTTGAATGACATCCTGAATATGAGGGTCTAGTTTCAACAGCTCAAAAATCTCCATATCACCTGCCATGATTAGTAGAAAACAAGAAACACAAAAATAATATGTATGCTCCTATCAACTACTAGGATGTGTCAGATGTAATTCTCTCAAACTCAACTTGTTAAAACAAGCCCTTACAAGTTCTTACCAAGCCAAACAGGAGGTGACGGCAACCAACAAGTCTACAACCGTGGAGTGAAGTGTATCGGTGACGCAACAACAACACGTGTCAAGCTGTAGTCGAAATATGTGGAGCTATAGGTGGGCTAAAGCAAGGAAGTACTAGAACCACGTTAGTTGCAAGCAAATTGAACAAACGCTCAACGACGTTATTATGCTGGTCCTAGGCTAGTACATGCTAGA
>CM039581.1:48752215-48764810 GCA_022457205.1 Saccharum spontaneum | reverse complement strand
TATTTTGGATGCACTTAATGGTACTCCTAGGTGACAAGGCTCAAGTGGATGCTTGATTCAGTTCATTTGGAGATAGTGCTGAACTTGACACAAGACAGGGGCACAATATGAGCCGAACATTCTGTAGGCTCAGAAATTGTTTTGGACGCACCCGATGGAACTCCAAGCTGACGTGGATCATGTGGAATCTCGTTTTGGCCCATTTGGAGATAGTGTTGGTGTCGGTGCAAGATAGGTGCATGGTTTCTGCTAAATATACCATAGGCTCATAAATCCTTTTGGACACACGCGATAGTACTCCTAGGTGATGAAGCTCAAATGGATGCTTGATTCAATTCATTTGATATAGTGCTAATCTTGATGCAAGACAGGTGCACGGTTTGCGTCGAAAGTACCATAGACTCAGAAATCGTTTTGGACGCACCCGATGGTACTCCTAGGTGATGAGGCTCAAGTGGATGCTTGATTTAGTTCCTTTGGAGATAGTGCTAAACTTGACGCAAGACAGGTGCATAGTATGCGCCAAATGTTCCGCAGGCTTAGATATCATTTTGGACGTATCCGATGGTACTCCTAGGATACGGGGCTCAAGAGGAAGCTCGATTCATTCGATTCAAAGATAGTGCTAATCTTGATGCACGATAGGTGCACGGTTTGTGCCAAACATACCATAGCCTCAGAAATCATTTTGGATGCACCCGACGGAACTCCAAGGTGACAGGGGTCAAGTGGAATCTCATTTTGGTCCATTTGAAGATAGTGTTAGTGTCGGTGCAAGATAGGTGCACGGTTTGCGCCAAACATACCGTAGGCTCAGAAATCGTTTTGGACGCACCCGATAGTACTCCTAGATGACGAAGCTCAAGTGGATGCTTGATTCAGTTCATTTGGAGATAGTGCTAATCTTGACGCAAGTTAGGTGCATGGTTTACGCCGAACATACCACAGGCTCTTAAAATCGTTTTGGATGCACCTGATGGTACTCCAAGGTAATGAGACTCAAGTGGATGCTTAATTCAGTTCGTTTGGAGATAGTGCTAATTTTGACGCAACATAGGTGCGTGGTTTTCACCGAACGTACCACAGGCTTAGAAATCATTTTGGACGCACCTGATGGAACTACTAGGTGATGTGGTCTTATGGAATCTCATTTCTGTCCATTTGGAGGCAGTGCTAGTGTTGGTGCAAGATTGGTGCATAGTTTGCGCCAAATATACCAATGGCTTAGAAATCATTTTGGACGCACCTGGTGGTACTCCTAGGTGACGAGGCCCAAGTGGAAGCTCGATTCAGTCCATTTGGAGGTAGTGCGCAGGATAGGTGCATGGTTTGCGCCAAACATACCACAAGCTCAAATTCATTATGGACGCACCCGATGGAACTCCTAAGTGACGTGGGTCTTGTGGAATTTCGTTTCGGTCCATTTGGAGACAATGTTAGTGTCAGCGCAAGATAGGTGTAGGGTTTGCGCCAAACATACGACAGGTTTAGAAATCATTTTGGACACACCTGATGGTACTCCTTTGTGATGAGGATCAAGTCAAAGCTTGATTCAGGCCGTTCAGAGATAGTGCTAATCTTGACGCAAGATACGTGCACGGTTTGCGCTGAACATAACACAGCCTTAGAAATCATTTTGGATGCACCCGATGGAACTCCAAGGTGACGTGGGTCATGTGGAATCTCATTTTGGTCCATTTGGAAATAGTGTTGGTGTCGGTGCAAGATAGGTGCACGGTTTGCGCTAAACATACTGTAGGCTTAGAAATCATTTTGGACGCACCCGATGGTACTCCTAGGAGTCGAGGCTCAAGTGGAAGCTCGATTCAGTCCGTTCGAAGATAGTGCTAATCTTGTTGCAAGATAGGTGCATGGTTTGTGCCGAACGTATCATAGCCTCAGAAGTTGTTTTGGACGCACCCGATGGTCCTCCAAGGTGATGTGGGTCATGTGGAATCTCGTTTTGGTCCATTTGGAGATAGTTTTGGAGTCGGTGCAAGATGGGTGCACGGTTTCTGCTATACCTACCGTAGGCTCAGAATTTGTTTTGGATGCACCCGATAGTACTCCTAGGTGACGAAGCTCAAGTGGATGCTTGATTTAGCTCATTTGGAGATAGTGCTAATCTTAACACAAGATAGGTGCACGGTTTATGCCGAACATACCATAGGCTCATAAAATCATTTTGGATGCACCTGATGGTACTCCTAGGTAATGAGGCTCAAGTGGATGCTTAATTCAGTTCGTTTGGAGATAGAGCTAATCTTGACGCAACATAGGTGCACGGTTTTCGCTGAACGTACCACAGGCTCATAAATCATTTTGGACGCACCCGATGGAACTACTAGGTGACGTGGGTCTTGTGGAATCTCGTTTATGTTCATTTGGAGGCAGTGCTAGTGTTGGTGCAAGATAGGTGCATAGTTTGCGCCAAATATATGAAAGGCTTAGAAATAATTTTGGACGCACCTAGTGGTACTCCTAGGTCACGAGGCCCAAGTGGAAGCTCGATTTAGTTCGTTTGGAGATAGTGCTAATCTTGAAGCTAGATAGGTGGACGGTTTGCGTCGAACATACTAGAGGCTCGGTAATTGTTTTGTACGCACTAGATGGAACTACTGGGTGACATGGTTCATGTGGAATCTCGTTTCGGTCCATACAGAGATAGTGTTACTATCAGTTCAAGACAGTGGCATGGTTTGCGCCAAACATACCTTAGGCTCAGAAATCATTTTGGACGCACCCGAGGGTACTCCTAGGTGACTAAGCTCAAGTGGAAGCTTGATTCATTCCATTCAGAGATAGTGCTAATCTTGACACAAGCTAGGTGCATGGTTTGTGCTAAACGTAACACGCCCTTAGAAATCATTTTGGATGCACCTAATGGAACTCCAAGGTGACGTGGGTCATGTGGAATCTCATTTTGGTCCATTTAGAAATAGTGTTGGTGTCAGTGCAAGATAGGTGAACAGTTTGCGCTAAACATACTGTAGGCTCAGAAATCATTTTGGATGCACCCGATGGTAGTCCAAGGTGTCGAGGCTTAAGTGGAAGCTCGATTCGGTCCGTTCAAAGATAGTGCTAATCTTGTTGCAAGATAGGTGCGTGGTTTGTGCCGAACGTATCACAGCCTCAGAAATTGTTTTGGACGCACCCGTTGGAACTCCAAGGTGATGTGGGTTATGTGGAATCTCATTTTGGTCCATTTGGAGATAGTGTTCGAGTCGGTGCAAGATGGGTGCACAGTTTGTGCTATACATACCACAGGCCTAGCAATCATTTTGGATGCACCCGATAGTACTCCTAGGTGACAAATTTCAAGTGGATGCTTGATTTAGTTTATTTGATATAGTGCTAATCTTGATGCAAGATAGGTGCACGGTTTGTGCCGAACGTACCATAGGCTCAGAAATCATTTTAGACGCACATGATGGTACTCCTAGGTGACAAGGCTCAAGTGAATGCTTGATTCAGTTCGTTTGGAGACAGTGCTAATCATGACGCAAGATAGGTGCACGGTTTACGCCGAACGTACCACACGCTCAGAAATCGTTTTGGATGCACTCGATGGTACTCCTACGTGACGAGGCTCAAGTGGAAGCTCGATTCAGACCGTTCAAAGCTAGTGCTAATCTTGACGCAAGATATGTGCACGATTTCTGGTGAACGTACCACAGCCTCAGAAATGGTTTTGGATGCACCCGATGGAACTCCAAGGCGACGTGGCTTATGTGGAATCTCGTTTTGGCCCATTTGGAGATAGTGTTGTTGTTGGTGCAAGATAGGTGCACGGTTTGTGCTAAACATACCGTAGGCTCAGAAATCATTTTGGACGCAGCCGATAGTACTCCTAGGTGACGAAGTTCAAATGGATGTTTGATTCAGTTCATTTGATATAGTGCTAATCTTGACGCAAGATAGGTGCATGGTTTGCATCAAACGTTCCATAGGCTCAGAAATCATTTTGGATGCACCTGATGGTACTCCTAGGTGACGAGGCTCAAGTGGATGCTTGATTCAGTTCATTTGGAGATAGTGCTAAACTTGACGCAAGACAGGGGCACAGTATGCGCCGAACGTTCTGCAGGCTCAGAAAATCGTTTTGGATGCACCCGATGGCACTCCAAGCTCGATTCCGTCCATTTGGAGATCATGCTAATTTCATGCAAGATAGGTGCATGATTTGTGCCAAACGTACCATAGGCTAAAAAATCATTTAGGTTGCACCCAATGGAACTCCTTGGTGACGTAGGCCATGTGGAATCCTGTTTCGGTCCATTTGGATATAGTGTTACTGTCGGTGCAAGATAGGTGCATGGTTTGCGCCAAACGTACCATATGCTCATAAATCATTTTGGACGCACCCGATGGTACTCCTAGGTGATGAGGCTCAAGAGGATGCTCGTTTCATTCTATTTGGAGATACTACTAATCTTGATGCAAGATAGTTGCACAGTTGCGCCAAACGTGCCATAGGCTCAGAAAATCGTTTTAGACGCACCCGATGGTACTCCTAGGTGACGAGGCTTAAGTGGAAGCTTGATTCAGACCATTTGGAGATAGTGCTAATCTTGACGCAAGATTAGTGCACGTTTTGCGCCGAACGTACCAGACTCCGAAATCGTTTTAGACGCACCCGATGGAACTCCTTCGTGACGTGGGCCATGTGCAATCTCATTTCGGTCCGTTTGGAGATAGTGTTATCAGTGCAAGATAGGAGCATGGTTTGTGCCCACTATTCGCCTAAATAGCCGTTTAGTCCGTTTACACGCCGTTTAAATGGTAAACAGAAGTCAGCCGTGTTATTTAGGCCCTAAATGGTGAATTAAATGATTGGGCCGTTTAAACCGTTCAATCCCGTCTAAATGGTCTAAACAAAATCAGATTAAACGTGATTAAATGAGCTAAACAACCATTTAATCCATAATTAAGTGAATTAAAGGACTAAGTCTATCACAATCAACATGAAACTAATTAACATTGTAATTATATGAAGTGTTGTGGGATTTAGATTTCTTCCAACAAGATTATTTGGTAGAATATTTGATTTTACATGTGTAAATATGTATGGGTTTTAGCAAATTTTATTTTTACCTACATAAATATGCTACAAAAGGATGGCGACATTGATGAAGATGTTAGGCATAGAATTTCAGCCGGCTGGTTGAAATGGCATCAAGCTTCTGGCGTCTTCTGTGACAAAAGGGTGCCTCAGAAGTTGAAAGGTAAGTTCTATAGGACGGCGATTCGCCCGGCAATGTTATACGGTGCTGAGTGTTGGCCTACAAAAAGGCGACATGTCCAGCAATTGAGTGTAGCAGAGATGCGTATGTTGCGTTGGTGTTGTGGGCACACAAGGAGGGATAGAGTCTGGAACGTCGATATTCAGGATAGGGTTGGGGTGACACCAATTGAGGAGAAATTGATTCAACATCGGTTAAGATGGTTTGGACATGTTCAATGGAGGCCTCCTGAGGCGTCGGTGCATAGTGGGGTTCTAAAGCGGGCTGATAATGTAAAGAGCGGTAGAGGTCGACCTAAACTAACTTGGGACGAGTTCGTTAAGAGAGACCTTGAGGAGTGGAATATCTCTAAGGATTTAGCTATGGACAGGAGCGCTTGGAGACTGGCAATCAACGTGCCTAAACCGTGACCTCTTTCTGTCCTGTGCCATTTATGTCCCTTTATGTGTCTCCCTGTTTATCGTCTCTTTTGGGTTTCATCTCTAGCCTACCCAACTTGCTTGGGACAAAAGCTATGTTGTTGTTGATTGTTATTGTTTAAAACCGTTTAGGCCATTTAACTCCGTTTAAACACCGTTTAAACAGTCTAAACGCTAAACGAAGGATGACCGACTGTTTACCGTTTAGCGTTTAGGAAAACATTGTTTGTGCCAAACATACCATAGGCTCAGAAATCATTTTGGACACACCCGATGGTACTCCTAGGTGATGAGGCTCAAGTGGATGTTCGTTTGGATGTAGTGCTAATCTTTACCAAACATAGGTGCTTGATTGGCCTGAACGTAACACAAGCTCAGAAATCATTTTGGACGCACACGGTGGAACTCCTACGTGAGTGGGTCATGTGGAGTCTCGTTTTGGTCCGTTTGGAGACAGTGTTAGTGTCAGTGCACGGTTTGCGCCAAACATACCATAGGCTCAGAAGTCGTTTTGGACGCACCCGATCATACTCCTAGGTGACGAGACTCAAGTGGAAGCTTAGTTCAGTCTATTTGGAGATAGTGCTAATCTTGATGCAAGATAGGTGCATGCTTTGCTCCAAACATACCGCTGGCTCATAAATCAATTTGGACGCACCCAATGGAACTCCTAGGCGACTTGGGTCATGTGAAATCTCGTTTCGGTCCATTTGGAGATAGTGTTAGTGTCGGTGCAAGATTGGTGCACGATTTGCGCCAAACATACCATAGGCTCATGAAATCATTTTGGACGCACCCAATGATACTACTAGGTGATGAGGCTCAAGTGAAAGCTTGATTCAGACCAGTTGGAGATAGTGCTAATCTTGATGCAAGATTGGTGCACGTTTTGCGCTGAACATACCATAGACTCAGAAATCCGTTTGGACGCAACCGATGGAACTCCTTCATGATGTGGGCGATGTGGAATCTCGTTTCGGTCTGTTTGGAGACAGTGCTAGTGTCAGTGGAAGATAGGAGCATGGTTTGCGCCAAACATACCATAGGCTCGAAAATCATTTTGGACACACCCGATGGTACTTCTAGGTGACGAGGCTCAAGTGGATGCTCGTTTGGAGATAGTGCTAATCTTTATGCAACATAGGTGCTTGATTGGCCTGGACATAACACAGGCTCAGAAATCATTTTGGACGCACCCGATGGAACTCATAGGCGACGGGGTCATGTGGAGTCTCGTTTTGGTCCGTTTGGAGACAGTGTTTTTGTTAGTGTAGGGTTTGCGCCAAACATACCATGTGCTCAGAAGTCGTTTTGGACGCACCCATTGACACTTCTGGGTGACGAGGCTCAAGTGGAAGCTCGATTCTGTCCGTTTGGAGATCGTGCTAATTTCACACAAGATAGGTCCACGGTTTGGGCCAAACGTACCATAGGCTCAGAAATCATTTTGGACACACACGAGGGTACTCCTAGGTGATGAGGCACAAGTGGATGCTCATTTCATTCCGTTTGGAGATAGTGCTAATCTTGACGTGAGATAGATGCTCGTTTTGCACCAAACGTACCACAAGCTCAGAAATTGTTTTCGACACACCCGATGTAACTACTAGGTGACTTGGGTCTAGAGGAATCTAGTTTCAGTCCATTTGGAGAGAGTGTTAGGTCAGAGCAAGACAGGTGCAAGGTTTGTGCTAATGGCTCAGAAATTATTTTGGACGCACCCAATGACACTTCTAGGTGACGAGGCTCAAGTGGAAGCTCGATTCCATCCGTTTGGAGATCATGCTAATTTCACGCAAGATACGTGCATGATTTGTGCCAAACATACCATAGCCTCAAAAATCATTTAGGTTGCACCCAATGGAACTCCTTGGTGACGTAGGCCATGTGGAATCCTATTTTGGTCCATTTGGATATAGTGTTACTGTCAGTGCAAGATAGGTGCATGGTTTGCGCCAAATGTACCATACGCTCATAAATCATTTTGGACGCACCCGATGGTACTCCTAGGTGATGAGGCTCAAGAGGATGCTCGTTTCATTCTGTTTCGAGATACTGCTAATCTTGACGCAAGATAGTTGCACAGTTTGCGCTAAACGTGCCATAGGCTCAGAAAATCATTTTGGACGCACCCGATGGTACTCCTAGGTGACGAGGCTTAAGTGGAAGCTTGATTCAGACCGTTTGGAGATAGTGCTAATCTTGACACAAGATTGGTGCACGTTTTACGCCGAACGTACCATAGACTCAGAAATCGTTTTGGACGCACCCGATGGAACTCCTTCGTGACGTGGGCCATGTGGAATCTTGTTTCGGTCCGTTTGGACATGGTGTTAGTGTCAGTGCAAGATAGGAGCATGGTTTGTGCCAAATATACCATAGGCTCAGAAATCATTTTGGACACACCCGATGGTACTCCTAGGTGACGAGGCTCAAGTGGATGCTCGTTTGGAGATAGTGCTAAGTTCACCCAACATAGGTGCTTGATTGGGCCGAATGTAACACAGGCAGAAATCATTTTGGACACACCCTGTGGAACTCCTAGGTGAGTGGGTCATGTGGAGTCTCGTTTTGGTCCGTTTGGAGACAGTGTTAGTGTCAGTGCACGGTTTGCGCCAAACGTACCATAGGCTCAGAAGTCATTTTGGACACACCCGATCGTACTCCTAGGTGATGAGGCTCAAGTGGAAGCTCGATTCAGTCTATTTGGAGATAATGCTAATCTTGATGCAAGATAGGTGCACGCTTTGCTCCAAACATACCGCTGGCTCAGAAATCATTTTGGACGCACCCGATGGAACTCCTAGGCAACATGGGTCATGTGGAATCTCGTTTCGGTCCATTTGGAGACAATGTTAGTGTCGGTGCAACATAGGTGCACGGTTTGCACCAAACGTACCATAGGCTCAGAAATCATTTTGTACACACCCAATTATACTGCTAGGTGACGAGGCTCAAGTGGAAGCTTGATTCAGACCGTTTGGAGATAGTGCTAATCCTGACGCAAGATTGGTGCACGTTTTGCGCCGAACGTACCATAGACTCAGAAATCGTTTTGGACGCACCCGATGGAACTCCTTCATGACGTGGGCCATGTGGAATCTCATTTCCGTCCGTTTGGAGACAGTGTTAGTGTCAGTGGAAGATAGGAGCTTGGTTTGCGCCAAACATACATAGGCTCAGAAATCATTTTGGACACAACTGATTGTACTCCTAGGTGACAAGCACAAGTGGATGCTCGTTTGGAGGTAGTGCTAATCTTTATGCAACATAGGTGCTTGATTGGACCGAACATAACACAGGCTCAGAAATCATTTTGGACGCCCCTAATGGAACTCCTAGGCGACGTGGGTCATGTGGAGTCTCATTTTGGTCCATTTGGAGACAGTGTTTGTGTTGGTGCACGGTTTGTGCCAAATGTACCACGGGCTCAAAAGTTGTTTTGGACGCACCCAATGATACTTCTGGGTAACGAGGCTCAAGTGGAAGCTCGATTCTGTCCATTTAGAGATCATGCTAATTTCATGCAAGATAGGTGCACGGTTTGCGCCAAACGTACCATAGGCTCAGAAGTCATTTTGGACGCACCCGATCATACTCCTAGGTGACGTGGCTCAAGTGGAAGCTCGATTCAGTCTGTTTGGAGATAGTGCTAATCTTGATGCAAGATAGGTGCACGCTTTTCTCCAAACATACCGCTGGCTCATAAATCATTTTGGACTCACCCGTTGGAACTCCTAGGCGACTTGGGTCATGTGGAATCTTGTTTCGGTCCGTTTAGAGATAGTGCTGATCTTGATGCAAGATAGGAGCACGGCTGCGCTGAACATACCATAGGCTTAGAAATCGTTTTAGACACACCCGATGGAACTCCATGGTGACGTCCCACGGGCATAGAAATTGTTTTGGCACACCCAATGGTACTCCTAGGTGACGAGGCTCAAGTGGATGCTCGTTTTATTCTGTTTGGAGATAGTGCTAATCTTGACGAAAGATAGGTGCACGGTTTGTGCCAAACATACCATAGGCTCTGAAATCATTTTGGACGCACCCGATGGTACTCCTAGGTGATGAGGCTCAAGTGCAAGCTTGGTTCAGTTCGTTTGGAGATAGTGCTAATCGTGACGCAAGATAGGTGCATAGTTTGCACCGAATGTACCACAGGCTATGAAATCATTTTGGACGCACCTGATGGAACTCCTAGGTGACGTGGGTCACTTGGAATTTTATTTTAGTCCATTGGGAGACAGTGTTAGTGTCGGTGCACAGTTTGCGCCAAACGTACCAAAGGCATAGAGGTCGTTTTGGATGCACGTGATGGTACTCGTAGGTGACGAGGCTCAAATGGAAGCTCGATTCAGTCCGTTTGGAGATTGGGCTATTCTTGATGTAAGAAAGGTGCGCGGTTTGCGCCGAGGTACCATAGGCTCAGAAATCATTTTGGACGCACCTAATGGAACTCCTAAGTGATGTGGGTCATGTGGAATCTGTTTTTCGGTCAATTTGGTTACAATGTAAGTGTCGGTGTAAGATAGGTGCATGGTTTGCGCTAAACGTACCATTGGCAAGGAAATCATTTTGGATGCACCCGATGGTACTCCTAGGTGACAAGGTTCAAGTGGATGCTCGTTTCATTCCATATGGAGATAGTGCTAATCTTGACTAAAGATAGGAGCACAGTTTGCGCCAAACATACCATAGGCTCAGAAATCATTTTGGACGCACCCGATGGTACTCCTAGGTGATCAGGCACAAGTGGATGCTCATTTCATTCCCTTTGGAGATACTACTAATCTTGACGAAAGAGAGGTGCACGGTTTGCGCCAAACGTACCATAGGCTTAGAAATCGTTTTGGACGGACCCGATGGTACTCCTAGGTGACAAGGCTCAAGTGGATGCTCGTTTCATTCCATTTGGAGATAGTGCTAATCGTGACGTGAGATAGGTGCTCGTTTTGTGCTGAACATACCACAGGCTCAGAAATCGATTTCGACGCACCTGATGTAACGACTAGGTGACTTGGGTCTAGTGGAATCTTGTTTTGTCCATTTGGAGACAGTGTCAGTGTCGGAGCAAGATAGGTTCAAGGTTTGCGCTAATCATACCATAGGCTCAGAAATCGTTTTGGACGCACCCAATGATACTTCTGGGTGACGAGCCTCAAGTGGAAGCTCGATTTCGTCCGTTTGGAGATCGTGCTAATTTCACGCAACATAGGTGCATGATTTGTGCCAAACATACCATAGGATCAGAAATCATTTATGACGCACCCGATGGAACTCCTTGGTGACGTGGGCCATGTGAATCCTGTTTCGGTCCATTTGGATATAGGGTTAGTGTCCGTGCAAGATAGGTGCATGGTTTGTGCTAAACGTACCATTGGCTCAGAAATCATTTTGGATGCACCCGATGGTACTCCTAGGTGACGAGGCTCAAGTGGGTGCTCGTTTCATTCTGTTTGGAGATACTACTAATCTTGATACAAGATAGTTGCACAGTTTGCGCCAAACGTACCATTGGCTCAGAAAATCATTTTGGACGCACCCGATGGTACTCCTCGGTGACGAGGCTCAAGTGGTTGCTTGTTCCATTCCGTTTGGAGATAGTGCTAATTTTGATGCAAGATAAGTGCTTGGCACCGAACGTACCATAGGCTCAGAAATTATTTTGGATGCATCTGATGTAACTACTAGGTGACTTGGGTCATGTGGAATCTCGTTTCAGTCCATTTGGCGACAGTGTTAGTGTCGAAGCAAAATAGGTTCAAGGTTTCCGCAAATCATACCATAGGCTCAGAAATCATTTTTGACGCACCCAATGATACTTCTTGGTGACAAGGCTCAAGTGGAAACTCGATTTAGTACGTTTGGAGATCGTGCTAATCTTCACGCAAGATAGGTGCACAATTTGTGCCAAACATACCGTAGGCTCAGAAGTCATTTAGATGCACCCGATGGAACTCTTTGGTGATGTGGGCCATGTGGAATCCCGTTTCGGTCCGTTTTGAGTCAGTGGTGGGTTAGTGCAAGATTGGTGCACAGTTTGCGCCAAACGTACCATAGGCTCAGAAATCATTTTGGACGCACCCGATGGCACTACTAGGTGACGAGGCTCAAGTGGAAGCTCGATTCAGTCCATTTGGAGATAGTGCTAATCTTTACGCAAGATAGGTGCACACTTTGCGCCGAACATACCACACGCTTAGAAATCATTTTGGACGTACTCGATGTAACTCCTAGGCAACATGGGTCTTGTGGAATCTCATTTCGGTCCATTTAGAGACAGTGTTAGTGTTGGTGCAAGATAGGTGCGCGGTTTACGCCAAACGTACCATAGCCTCAGAAATCATTTTTGACGCCCCTGATGGTACTCCTAGGTGACGAGGCTGAAGTGGATGCTCGATTCAGTCTATTTGGAGATAGTGCTAATCTTGATGCAATATAGGTGCACGCTTTGCGCCGAACTTACCACTGGCTCAGAAATCATTTTGGACGCAGCCAATGTAACTCCTAGGCGACTAGGGTCATGTGGAATCTCATTTCGGTCCGTTTGGTGTCGGTGCAAAATAGGTGCATGGTTTGCACCAAGCGTACCATAGGCTTAGAAATCGTTTTGGACGCACCTAATGATACTCCATGGTGATGAGGCTCAAGTGGAAGCTCAATTCAGTTTGTTTTGAGATAGTGCTAACCTTGACGCAAGATAGGTGCACGATTTGCACTGAACGTAGCATAGGCTCATAAATCGTTTTTGACGCGCTCGATGGAACTCCATGGTGACGTGGGTCATGTGGAATTTCGTTTCGGTCCATTTGGATACAGTGTTAATGTCAGTGCAAGATAGGTGCATGGTTTGCGTCAAACACATCATAGGCTTAGAAATAGTTTTAGATGCACCCGATGTTACTCCTAGGTGACAAGGCTCAAGTGGAT
>CM039581.1:48626892-48752115 GCA_022457205.1 Saccharum spontaneum | reverse complement strand
CACTTGAGCCTCATCACCTAGTAGTATCATTGGGTGCGTCCAAAATGATTTCATGAGCCTATGGTATGTTTGGCGCAAATCGTGCACCAATCTGCACCGACACTAACACTATCCTCCAAATGGACCCGAAACGAGATTTCACATGACCCAAGTCGCCTAGGGAGTTCCATTGGGTGCCGTCCAAATTGATTTATGAGCCAGCGGTATGTTTGGAGCAAAGCATGCACCTATCTTGCATCAAGATTAGCACTATCTCCAAATAGACTGAACTAAGCTTCCACTTGAGTCTCGTCACCTAGGAGTATGATCGGGTGCGTCCAAAACGACTTCTGAGCCTATGGTATGTTTGGCGCAAACCGTGCACTGACACTAACACTGTCTCCAAACGGACCAAAACGAGACTCCACATGACCCACTCACGTAGGAGTTCCACCGTGTGCGTCCAAAATGATTTCTGAGCTTGTGTTACGTTCAGGCCAATCAAGCACCTATGTTTGGTAAAGATTAGCACTACATCCAAACGAACATCCACTTGAGCCTCATCACCTAGGAGTACCATCGGGTGTGTCCAAAATGATTTCTGAGCCTATGGTATGTTTGGCACAAACAATGTTTTCCTAAACGCTAAACGGTAAACAGTCGGTCATCCTTCGTTTAGCGTTTAGACTGTTTAAACGGTGTTTAAACGGAGTTAAATGGCCTAAACGGTTTTAAACAATAACAATCAACAACAACATAGCTTTTGTCCCAAGCAAGTTGGGTAGGCTAGAGATGAAACCCAAAAGAGACGATAAACAGGGAGACACATAAAGGGACATAAATGGCACAGGACAGAAAGAGGTCACGGTTTAGGCACGTTGATTGCCAGTCTCCAAGCGCTCCTGTCCATAGCTAAATCCTTAGAGATATTCCACTCCTCAAGGTCTCTCTTAACGAACTCGTCCCAAGTTAGTTTAGGTCGACCTCTACCGCTCTTTACATTATCAGCCCGCTTTAGAACCCCACTATGCACCGACGCCTCAGGAGGCCTCCATTGAACATGTCCAAACCATCTTAACCGATGTTGAATCAATTTCTCCTCAATTGGTGTCACCCCAACCCTATCCTGAATATCGACGTTCCAGACTCTATCCCTCCTTGTGTGCCCACAACACCAACGCAACATACGCATCTCTGCTACACTCAATTGCTGGACATGTCGCCTTTTTGTAGGCCAACACTCAGCACCGTATAACATTGCCGGGCGAATCGCCGTCCTATAGAACTTACCTTTCAACTTCTGAGGCACCCTTTTGTCACAGAAGACGCCAGAAGCTTGATGCCATTTCAACCAGCCGGCTGAAATTCTATGCCTAACATCTTCATCAATGTCGCCATCCTTTTGTAGCATATTTATGTAGGTAAAAATAAAATTTGCTAAAACCCATACATATTTACACATGTAAAATCAAATATTCTACCAAATAATCTTGTTGGAAGAAATCTAAATCCCACAACACTTCATATAATTACAATGTTAATTAGTTTCATGTTGATTGTGATAGACTTAGTCCTTTAATTCACTTAATTATGGATTAAATGGTTGTTTAGCTCATTTAATCACGTTTAATCTGATTTTGTTTAGACCATTTAGACGGGATTGAACGGTTTAAACGGCCCAATCATTTAATTCACCATTTAGGGCCTAAATAACACGGCTGACTTCTGTTTACCATTTAAACGGCGTGTAAACGGACTAAACGGCTATTTAGGCGAATAGTGGGCACAAACCATGCTCCTATCTTGCACTGATAACACTATCTCCAAACGGACCGAAATGAGATTGCACATGGCCCACGTCACGAAGGAGTTCCATCGGGTGCGTCTAAAACGATTTCGGAGTCTGGTACGTTCGGCGCAAAACGTGCACTAATCTTGCGTCAAGATTAGCACTATCTCCAAATGGTCTGAATCAAGCTTCCACTTAAGCCTCGTCACCTAGGAGTACCATCGGGTGCGTCCAAAACGATTTTCTGAGCCTATGGCACGTTTGGCGCAACTGTGCAACTATCTTGCATCAAGATTAGTAGTATCTCCAAATAGAATGAAACGAGCATCCTCTTGAGCCTCATCACCTAGGAGTACCATCGGGTGCGTCCAAAATGATTTATGAGCATATGGTACGTTTGGCGCAAACCATGCACCTATCTTGCACCGACAGTAACACTATATCCAAATGGACCGAAACGGGATTCCACATGGCCTACGTCACCAAGGAGTTCCATTGGGTGCAACCTAAATGATTTTTTAGCCTATGGTACGTTTGGCACAAATCATGCACCTATCTTGCATGAAATTAGCATGATCTCCAAATGGACGGAATCGAGCTTGGAGTGCCATCGGGTGCATCCAAAACGATTTTCTGAGCCTGCAGAACGTTCGGCGCATACTGTGCCCCTGTCTTGCGTCAAGTTTAGCACTATCTCCAAATGAACTGAATCAAGCATCCACTTGAGCCTCGTCACCTAGGAGTACCATCAGGTGCATCCAAAATGATTTCTGAGCCTATGGAACGTTTGATGCAAACCATGCACCTATCTTGCGTCAAGATTAGCACTATATCAAATGAACTGAATCAAACATCCATTTGAACTTCGTCACCTAGGAGTACTATCGGCTGCGTCCAAAATGATTTCTGAGCCTACGGTATGTTTAGCACAAACCGTGCACCTATCTTGCACCAACAACAACACTATCTCCAAATGGGCCAAAACGAGATTCCACATAAGCCACGTCGCCTTGGAGTTCCATCGGGTGCATCCAAAACCATTTCTGAGGCTGTGGTACGTTCACCAGAAATCGTGCACATATCTTGCGTCAAGATTAGCACTAGCTTTGAACGGTCTGAATCGAGCTTCCACTTGAGCCTCGTCACGTAGGAGTACCATCGAGTGCATCCAAAACGATTTCTGAGCGTGTGGTACGTTCGGCGTAAACCGTGCACCTATCTTGCGTCATGATTAGCACTGTCTCCAAACGAACTGAATCAAGCATTCACTTGAGCCTTGTCACCTAGGAGTACCATCATGTGCGTCTAAAATGATTTCTGAGCCTATGGTACGTTCGGCACAAACCGTGCACCTATCTTGCATCAAGATTAGCACTATATCAAATAAACTAAATCAAGCATCCACTTGAAATTTGTCACCTAGGAGTACTATCGGGTGCATCCAAAATGATTGCTAGGCCTGTGGTATGTATAGCACAAACTGTGCACCCATCTTGCACCGACTCGAACACTATCTCCAAATGGACCAAAATGAGATTCCACATAACCCACATCACCTTGGAGTTCCAACGGGTGCGTCCAAAACAATTTCTGAGGCTGTGATACGTTCGGCACAAACCACGCACCTATCTTGCAACAAGATTAGCACTATCTTTGAACGGACCGAATCGAGCTTCCACTTAAGCCTCGACACCTTGGACTACCATCGGGTGCATCCAAAATGATTTCTGAGCCTACAGTATGTTTAGCGCAAACTGTTCACCTATCTTGCACTGACACCAACACTATTTCTAAATGGACCAAAATGAGATTCCACATGACCCACGTCACCTTGGAGTTCCATTAGGTGCATCCAAAATGATTTCTAAGGGCGTGTTACGTTTAGCACAAACCATGCACCTAGCTTGTGTCAAGATTAGCACTATCTCTGAATGGAATGAATCAAGCTTCCACTTGAGCTTAGTCACCTAGGAGTACCCTCGGGTGCGTCCAAAATGATTTCTGAGCCTAAGGTATGTTTGGCGCAAACCATGCCACTGTCTTGAACTGATAGTAACACTATCTCTATATGGACCGAAACGAGATTCCACATGAACCATGTCACCCAGTAGTTCCATCTAGTGCGTACAAAACAATTACCGAGCCTCTAGTATGTTCGACGCAAACCGTCCACCTATCTAGCTTCAAGATTAGCACTATCTCCAAACGAACTAAATCGAGCTTCCACTTGGGCCTCGTGACCTAGGAGTACCACTAGGTGCGTCCAAAATTATTTCTAAGCCTTTCATATATTTGGCGCAAACTATGCACCTATCTTGCACCAACACTAGCACTGCCTCCAAATGAACATAAACGAGATTCCACAAGACCCACGTCACCTAGTAGTTCCATCGGGTGCGTCCAAAATGATTTATGAGCCTGTGGTACGTTCAGCGAAAACCGTGCACCTATGTTGCGTCAAGATTAGCTCTATCTCCAAACGAACTGTATTAAGCATCCACTTGAGCCTCATTACCTAGGAGTACCATCAGGTGCATCCAAAATGATTTTATGAGCCTATGGTATGTTCGGCATAAACCGTGCACCTATCTTGTGTTAAGATTAGCACTATCTCCAAATGAGCTAAATCAAGCATCCACTTGAGCTTCGTCACCTAGGAGTACTATCGGGTGCATCCAAAACAAATTCTGAGCCTACGGTATGTATAGCAGAAACCGTGCACCCATCTTGCACCGACTCCAAAACTATCTCCAAATGGACCAAAACGAGATTCCACATGACCCACATCACCTTGGAGGACCATCGGGTGCGTCCAAAACAACTTCTGAGGCTATGATACGTTCGGCACAAACCATGCACCTATCTTGCAACAAGATTAGCACTATCTTCGAACGGACTGAATCGAGCTTCCACTTGAGCCTCGACTCCTAGGAGTACCATCGGGTGCGTCCAAAATGATTTCTAAGCGTACAGTATGTTTAGCGCAAACCGTGCACCTATCTTGCACCGACACCAACACTATTTCCAAATGGACCAAAATGAGATTCCACATGACCCACGTCACCTTGGAGTTCCATCGGGTGCATCCAAAATGATTTCTAAGGCTGTGTTATGTTCAGCGCAAACCGTGCACGTATCTTGCGTCAAGATTAGCACTATCTCTGAACGGCCTGAATCAAGCTTTGACTTGATCCTCATCACAAAGGAGTACCATCAGGTGTGTCCAAAATGATTTCTAAACCTGTCGTATGTTTGGCGCAAACCCTACACCTATCTTGCGCTGACACTAACATTGTCTCCAAATGGACCGAAACGAAATTCCACAAGACCCACGTCACTTAGGAGTTCCATCGGGTGCGTCCATAATGAATTTTGAGCTTGTGGTATGTTTGGCGCAAACCATGCACCTATCCTGCGCACTACCTCCAAATGGACTGAATCGAGCTTCCACTTGGGCCTCGTCACCTAGGAGTACCACCAGGTGCGTCCAAAATGATTTCTAAGCCATTGGTATATTTGGCGCAAACTATGCACCAATCTTGCACCAACACTAGCACTGCCTCCAAATGGACAGAAATGAGATTCCATAAGACCACATCACCTAGTAGTTCCATCAGGTGCGTCCAAAATGATTTCTAAGCCTGTGGTACGTTCGGCGAAAACCACACACCTATGTTGCGTCAAAATTAGCACTATCTCCAAACGAACTGAATTAAGCATCCACTTGAGTCTCATTACCTTGGAGTACCATCAGGTGCATCCAAAATGATTTTAAGAGCCTGTGGTATGTTCGGCGTAAACCATGCACCTAACTTGCGTCAAGATTAGCACTATCTCCAAATGAACTGAATCAAGCATCCACTTGAGCTTCGTCATCTAGGAGTACTATCGGGTGCGTCCAAAACGATTTCTGAGCCTACGGTATGTTTGGCGCAAACCGTGCACCTATCTTGCACCGACACTAACACTATCTTCAAATGGACCAAAATGAGATTCCACTTGACCCCTGTCACCTTGGAGTTCCGTCGGGTGCATCCAAAATGATTTCTGAGGCTATGGTATGTTTGGCACAAACCGTGCACCTATCGTGCATCAAGATTAGCACTATCTTTGAATCGAATGAATCGAGCTTCCTCTTGAGCCCCGTATCCTAGGAGTACCATCGGATACGTCCAAAATGATATCTAAGCCTGCGGAACATTTGGCGCATACTATGCACCTGTCTCGCGTCAAGTTTAGCACTATCTCCAAAGGAACTAAATCAAGCATCCACTTGAGCCTCATCACCTAGGAGTACCATCGGGTGCGTCCAAAACGATTTCTGAGTCTATGGTACTTTCGACGCAAACCGTGCACCTGTCTTGCATCAAGATTAGCACTATATCAAATGAATTGAATCAAGCATCCATTTGAGCTTCATCACCTAGGAGTACTATCGCGTGTGTCCAAAAGGATTTATGAGCCTATGGTATATTTAGCAGAAACCATGCACCTATCTTGCACCGACACCAACACTATCTCCAAATGGGCCAAAACGAGATTCCACATGATCCACGTCAGCTTGGAGTTCCATCGGGTGCGTCCAAAACAATTTCTGAGCCTACAGAATGTTCGGCTCATATTGTGCCCCTGTCTTGTGTCAAGTTTAGCACTATCTCCAAATGAACTGAATCAAGCATCCACTTGAGCCTTGTCACCTAGGAGTACCATTAAGTGCATCCAAAATAATTTCTGAGCCTATGGAACGTTTGATGCAAACCGTGCACCTATCTTGTGTCAAGATTAGCACTATATCAAATGAACTGAATCAAACATCCATTTGAACTTTGTCACCTAGGAGTACTATCGGATGCGTCCAAAACGCTGAGCCTACGGTATGTTTAGCACAAACCGTGCACCTATCTTGCACCAACAACAACACTATCTCCAAATGGGCCAAAACGAGATTCCACATGAGCCACGTCACCTTGGAGTTCCATCAGGTGCGTCCAAAACAATTTCTGAGGCCGTGGTACGTTCACCAAAAACCATGCACATATCTTGCGTCAAGATTAGCACTAGCTTTGAACGGTCTGAATGGAGCTTCCACTTGAGCCTCATCACGTAGGAGTACCATCGAGTGCGTCCAAAACGATTTCTGAGCCTGTGGTACGTTCAGCGTAAACCGTGCACCTATCTTGCGTCAAGATTAGCACTGTCTCCAAACGAACTGAATCAAGCATCCACTTGAGCCTTGTCACCTAGGAGTACCATCATGTGCGTCTAAAATGATTTCTGAGCCTATGGTACGTTCGGCACAAACCATGCACCTATCTTGCATCAAGATTAGCACTATATCAAATAAACTAAATCAAGTATCCACTTGAAATTTGTCACCTAGGAGTACTATCGGGTGCATCCAAAATGATTTCTAGGCCTGTGGTATGTATAGCACAAACCGCGCACCCATCTTGCACCGACTCGAACACTATCTCCAAATGGACCAAAACGAGATTCCACATAACCCACGTCACCTTGGAGTTCCATCAGGTGCGTCCAAAACAATTTTTGAGGCTGTGATACGTTCGGCATAAACCGTGCACCTATCTTGCAACAAGATTAGCACTATCTTTGAACAGACTGAATCGAGCTTCCACTTAAGCCTCGACACCTAGGACTACCATCGGGTGCATCCAAAACGATTTCTGAGCCTATAGTATGTTTAGCGCAAACTGTTCACCTACCTTGCACCGACACCAACACTATTTCCAAATGGACCAAAATGAGATTCCACATGACCCACGTCACCTTGGAGTTCCATTAGGTGCATCCAAAATGATTTCTAAGGGCGTGTTACGTTCAGCACAAACCATGCACCTAGCTTGCGTAAGGATTAGCACTATCTCTGAATGGAATGAATCAAGCTTCCACTTTAGCTTAGTCACCTAGGAGTATACTCGGGTGCATCCAAAATGATTTCTGAGCCTAAGGTATGTTTGGAGCAAACCATGCCACTGTCTTGAACTGACAGTAACACTATCTCTGTATGGACCGAAACGAGATTCCACATGAACCATGTCACCTAGTAGTTCCATCTAGTGCATACAAAACGATTACCGAGCCTCTAGTATGTTCGACACAAACTGTCCACCTATCTAGCTTCAAGATTAGCACTATCTCCAAACGAACTAAATCGAGCTTCCACTTAGGCCTCGTGACCTAGGAGTACCACTAGGTGCGTCCAAAATTATTTCTAAGCCTTTCATATACTTGGCGCAAACTATGCACCTATCTTGCACCAACACTAGCACTGCCTCCAAATGAACATAAACGAGATTCCACAAGACCCACGTCACCTAGTAGTTCCATCGGGTGCGTCCAAAATGATTTATGAGCCTGTGGTACATTCGGCGAAAACCGTGCACCTATGTTGCGTCAAGATTAGCTCTATCTCCAAACGAACTGAATTAAGCATCCACTTGAGCCTCATTATCTAGGAGTACCATCAGGTGCATCCAAAACGATTTTATGAGCATATGGTACGTTTGGCATAAACCATGCACCTATCTTGTGTTAAGATTAGCACTATCTCCAAATGAGCTAAATCAAGCATCCACTTGAGCTTCGTCACCTAGGAGTACTATCGGGTTCATCCAAAACAAATTCTGAGCCTATGGTATGTATAGCAGAAATCGTGCACCCATCTTGCACCGACTCCAAAATTATCTCCAAATGGACCAAAACGAGATTCCACATGACCCACATCACCTTGGAGTTCCATCGGGTGCGTCCAAAACAACTTCTAAGGCTATGATACGTTCGGCACAAACCATGCACCTATCTTGCAACAAGATTAGCACTATCTTCGAATGGACTGAAACGAGCTTCCACTTGAGCCTCGACTCCTAGGAGTACCATCGGGTGCGTCCAAAATGATTTCTAAGCCTACAGTATGTTTGGCGCAAACCGTGCACCTATCTTGCACTAACACCAACACTATTTCCAAATGGACCAAAATGAGATTCCATATGACCCACGTCACCTTGGAGTTCCATTGGGTGCATCCAAAATGATTTCTAAGGCTGTGTTACATTCAGCACAAACCGTGCACCTATCTTGCGTCAAGATTAGCACTATCTCTGAACGGACTGAATCAAGCTTCGACTTGAGCCTCATCACAAAGGAGTACCAACAGGTGTGTCCAAAATGATTTCTAAACCTATCGTATGTTTGGCGCAAACCCTGCACCTATCTTGCGCTGACACTAACATTGTCTCCAAACGGACCGAAACGAAATTCCACAAGACCCACGTCACTTAGGAGTTCCATCGGGTGCGCCCATAATGATTTTTGAGCTTGTGGTATGTTTGGCGCAAACCATGCACCTATCTTGCGCACTACCTCCAAATGGACTGAATTGAGCTTCCACTTGAGCCTCATTACCTTGGGTACCATCGTTGCGTCCAAAATAATTTCTGAGGCTATGGTATGTTTGGCGCAAATCGTGCACCTATCTTGCACTGACACTAAGACGATCTCCGTACAGACCAAAACAAGATTCCACATGGCCCACGTCACATAGGACTTCCATCGGGTGTGTCCAAAATGATTTTTGAGCTTGTGGTATGTTCGGTTCAAACCATGCACCTATCTTACGTCAAGATTTGCACTATATCCAAATAGACTGAATCGAGCTTCCACTTGGGCCTCATTATCTTGGAGTACCATTGTTGCGTCCAAAATAATTACTGAGCCTATGGTACGTTTGGTGCAAATTGTGCACCTATCTTGCACTGACACTAACACTGTCTCCAAACGGACCGAAACGAGATTCCACATGAGCTATGCCACCTAGGAGTTTCATTGGGAGTGTCACAAAAATGATTGATGAGCCTATGGTAAGTTTGCCGCAAACTGTGCACCTATCTTGCACTGACACTAACACTATCTCCAAATGGACCGAAACGCCATTGCACAAGACCCACGCCACCTATGATGAGGACTTCAACACCAACGATGCATCCACACCGATACCAGTACCTCTTGCTGGTCCTCTTACTCGTGCTCGCGTTCGTCAACTTAATCATCAAGTGAGTTCCTTCTTGAGCTCCTGTCCATCATGTTTAGATCTTGGAGACACGTGCACTCTTGTTTTGATTAGGAATCAGGGAGAAGACCGAAAGGGAAAAGGACTTGCGTTGGCTGGATTCGGACTGCAGCACAGCACCAACTTGTGATGGCCGCTATGACTTCATACGGACTCCAATTGGGACGTTATAGCACTTGTTGGAAAGCTTATCAAGTCTACTTTCCAATGGATCGGACGCGCTTGCAGTCATTGTTTTATTGTCACGTCCTTCTCTATCTGCGGTGCTGCGTCACCTAATTTTTGGGCTGTTGGCCCATGTATCAAGTTGGGTCCATTAGGGACGTGTCCTAGGGCTGGAGGACGACCCAAACACAACCTTAGTCATCCTCTCATCTACTTATATGTCTCTAGAGCTGCCAGAATAGATTGGGTTTTGTTTAGATCAAGATAGCCTTCGCTACTTGCCTGTAAACGCGCATGCTGGAACAGCCGCCCGTCTACTTTTTCAGGGGTCACTATAGATAGAAAGTGATGTGAGACACATGAAAGAAATGACATCAACACTCACTTGCATTACCAAGCACGAGCATCAAACTTACATACATTGAAACACAAAATGACAAGGTATGTTGAGTATGTTTCAGAGAGATGTTTCAAGCACATTCCATATATACATGTTTTACATGTTGCACTAGCATGTTTCATATGTTTTACTAGTGCATTACATATGTTCCATGCTCATATATGAACAATGATGCTTAGGCTCATGCAATGCAAGTGCCAAAAGAGGTAAGATAACACCAGGGGTGTTACAGTACGTTCGGCCCAAACCGTGCATCTATCTTGCGTCAAGATTAGCACTATCTCCAAACAAACTGAATCAAGCTTCCACTAGAGCCTCCTCACCTATGAGTACCATCAGGTGCGTCCAAAATAATTTCTGAGCCTATGGTACGTTTGGCGCAAACCATCCCCCTATCTTGCACCGAAACTAACACTATCTACAAATAGACTGAAATGAGATTCCATCAGGTGCGTACAAAAGGATTTATGAGCTTATGGTATGTTTGGCATAAATCGTTCACCTATCTTACACCGACACTAACACTGTCTCCAAACGAATCGAAATAAGATTCCACATAACCCACGTCACCTAGGAGTTCCATCCGGTGCATCCAAAATGATTTTCTAGGCAATGGTAAATTTGGCCCAAACCGTGCACCTATCTTGTCTCAAGAATATCACCAAATGGACTTAAATGAGCTTCCACTTGAGCCTCGCAATTTTGGACTGCCATCGTGTGCATCCAAAATGATTTTTGAGCCTATGGTACATTTGGTGCAAACTGTGCACCCATCTTGCACCGATCCTAACACTGTCTCCAAACAGACTGAAACGAGATTCCACATGACCCACGTCACCTAAGAGTTCCATCGGGTGCGTCCAAAACGATTTCTGATCCTATGGTACATTTGGCGCAAACCGTGCGCCTATCTTGTGTCAAGATTAGTACTATCTCTAAACGGACTAAATTGAGCTTCCACTTATGCCTCACATCTTTGAGTACCATCGGGTGTGTCCAAAACAATTTCAGAACCTATGGTACGTTTGACGCAAACCGTGCACTTATCTTGCACCGAAATTAACAGTCTATAAACAAACTGAAACGAGATTCCACAAGACCCACATCACCGAGGAGTTCCATCGGGTGCGTCCAAAACGATTTCCGAGCCTATAGTATGTTTGGCACAAACTATGCACCTATCTTCCACCGATACTAACACTATCTCTAAACGGACCGAAACGGGATTCCACAAGACCCATGTCATCTAAAAATTCCAAAACGACTTCTGAGCCTATAGTATGTATGGCGCAAATCATGCACCTATCTTGCACCGACACTTACACTGTCTCCAAACAGACCAAAACAATATCCACATGACCCACATCACCTAGGAGTTCCATCGGATGCGTCCAGAACGATTTCTGAGCCTCTGGCACGCTTGGCGCAAACCGTGCAACATTCTTGTGTCAACACTAACACTGTCTCCAAACGGACCGAAACAAGGTTCCACATGACCCACGTCACTGAGAAGTTCCCTTGGGTGCGCTAAAACAATTTATGAGCATGTGGTACATTTGGTGCAAACCCAACATCTATCTTGCACCAACACTAACACCATCTCCAAACGGATTGAAATGAGATTCCACATGACCCACTTCACCTAGGAGTTCCATCGGAGGCATTCAAAACAATTTTTGAGCCTATGGTACGTTTGGCGCAAACCGTGCACCTATCTTGCACCGACACTAACATGTCTCCAAACAGACCAAAATGAGATTCCACATGATCGACGTCACCTAGTAGTTTCATTTAGAACGTTTGGCGCAAACCGTGCCAACATCTTGCACCGACACTAACACTATCTCCAAACAGACCGAAACAAAATTCCACATGACTCACATCACCTAGGAGTTCCATCTGGTGTGTCCAAAATGATTTCGAGCCTCTAGTACGTTTGGCCCAAATAGTGCACCTATGTTGCGTCATGATTACCACTATCTCCACTTGAGCCTCATCACTTAGCAGTACCGTCGAGTGTGTCCAAAATGATTTCTGAGCCTATGGTACGTTAGGCGCAAACCTTGCACGTATCTTGCACTGACACTAACACTGTCTCCAAACGGACCGAAATGAGGTTCTACATAATACACGTCACCTAGGAGTTCCATCATGTGCGTCCAGAACGATTTTCAAAGCCTGTGGTATGTTCAGCCCAAACCGTGCACCTATCTTGCGCTGACACTAACACTGTCTCCAAACGGACAGAAAGGAGATTCCACATGACCCACGTCACCTAGGAGTTCTATCCGGTGCGTCCAAAATGATTTCTGAGCCTCTGGTACATTCGGCCCAAACTGTCCACCTATCTTGCGTCAAGATTAGCAATATCTTCAAATGGACTAAATCAACATCCACTTGAGCCTCATTACCTAGGAGTACCATCGGGCGTGTCCAAAATGATTTCTGAGCCTATGGTACGTTTGGCTCAAACCGTGCCAATACTTGCATCGACACTAACACTGTCTCCAAACGGACCAAAGCGAGATTCCACATGACTCACGTCACCTAGGAGTTCCATCCGATGCGTCCAAAATGATTTCCGAGCCTCTGGTACGTTCGTCCCAAATATTGCATCTATCTTGCGTTAAGATTAGCACTGTCTCCAAATGGAGTGAATCAAGATTCCACTTAAGCCTCATCACTTAGCAGTACCATCGGGTGCGTCCAAAACAATTTCTGAGCCTGTGGTACGTTTGGCGCAAACCCTGCACCTATCTTGCACTAACACTAATACAGTCTCTAACGGACCAAAATAAGATTCCACATGAACCATGTCACCAAGGAGTTCTATTGGGTGTGTCCAAAACAATTTCTGATCCTGGGGTATGTTTGGCGCAAACCGTGCACCTATCTTGTGTCAAGATTAGCACTATCTCCAAATGGACTGAATCAAGATTCCACTTGAGCCTCATCACCTAGGAGTTCCATGATGTGCGTCTAAAATGATTTTCTAAGCCTATGCTATGTTTAGCCTAAACCATGCACCTATCATACACCGACACTAACACTGTCTCCAAACAGACTGAAAGGAGATTCCACATGACCCACATCACCTAGGAGTTCCATCCGGTGCGTCCAAAAACATTTCTGAGCCTCTGGTATGTTTGGCCCAAACCATGCACCTATCTTGCATCAGGATTAGCACTATCTCTAAACAAACTCAATCAAGGTTCACTTGAGCCTCGTCACCCGTACCATCGGGTGCGTCCAAAATGATTTCTGAGCCTATGGTGCGTTTAGCGCAAACCGTGTGCCTATCTTGGGCTGACACTAACACTATCTCCAAATGGACCGAAAACGAGATTCCAAATGACCCATGTCAGCTAGGCGTTCCATCCAGTGCATTCAAAACGATTTCAGACCTTTTGTTTGTTCGGCGCAAACCGTGCACCTTTCTTGCGTCAAGATTAGCACTATCTCGAAATGGACTGAAATGAGCTTGCACTTGAGCCTTGCAACCTAGGAGTGCCATCGGGTGCGTCCAAAATATTTTTTGAGCCTATGGTACGTTTGGTGCAAACCATGCACCTATCTTGCACCGACACTAACACTGTCTCCACACAGACCGAAATCAGATTCCACTTGACCCACGTCACCTAGTAGTTCCATTGGGTGCGTCCAAAACGATTTATGAGCTTATGGTATGTTTGGCGTAAATCGTTCACCTGTCTTGCACCGACACTAACACTGTCTCCAAATGTATTGAAATGAGATTCCACATAACCCACGTCACCTAGAAGTTTCATCCAGTGCGTCCAAAATGGTTTCCGAGGCCATGGTACGTTTGGCCCAAACCGTGCACCTATCTTGGGTCTAGATTAGCACTATCTCCATATGGACTGAAATGAGCTTCCACTTGAGCTTCGCAATTTAGGAGTGTCATCGGGTGTGTCCAAAATGATTTCTATGCCTATGGTTCATTTGGTGCAAACCATGCCCCCAACTTGCACCGACACTAACATTGTCTCCAAACAGACCAAAACAAGATTTCGCACGACTCATGTCACCTAGGAGTTCTATCGGGTGCATCCAAAATGATTTCTGAGCCTGTGGTACGTTCGATGCAAACCGTCCAACTATATTGAGTCAAGATTAGCACTATCTCTAAACAGACTAAATTTAGCTTCCACTTGAGCCTCCTCACCTTCGTGTACCATCGGGTGCATCTAAAACGATTTCTGAGCCTATGGTACGTTTGGCACAAACCGTGCACCTATCTTGCACCGAAACTAACACTATCTCTAAATGGATCGAAACAAGATTCCACATGACCGACATCACCTAGGAGTTCCAATGGGTTCGTCCAAAATGATTTCTGAGCCTGTGGTATATTCGGCGCAAACTGTGCACCTATCTTGCATCAAGATTAGCACTATCTCCAAACGGACTGAATCGAGCTTGCACTTGAGCCTCGTCACCAAGGAGTTCCATCGGGTGCGTCCAAAAAGATTTTATGAGCTTATGGTATGTTTGGCATAAATCGTTCACCTATCTAGCACTGACACTAACACTGTCTCCAAATGTACTGAAACAAGATTCCAAATAACCCACGTCACCTAAGAGTTCCATCTGGTGCGTCCAAAATGGTTTCTGAGGCCATGGTACGTTTGGCCCAAACCGTGCACCTACCTTGCGTCTAGATTAGCATTATCTCCATATGGACTAAAATGAGCTTCCACTTGAGCCTCGCAATTTAGCAGTGCCATCAAGTGTGTCCAAAATGATTTCTGAGCCTATGGAACATTTGGTGCAAACCGTGCACCCACCTTGCACTGACACTAACATTGTCTCCAAACAGACCGAAACAAGATTTCACATGGCCCACGTCACCTAGGAGTTCCATCGCGTGTGTCTAAAACGATTTCTGAGCCTGTGGTACGTTTGACGCAAACCGTCCAACTATCTTGCGTCAAGATTAGCACTATCTCTACACGGACTAAAGCGAGCCTCCACTTGAGCCTCCTCAACTTTGAGTACCACCGGGTGCATCCAAAACGATTTCTGAGCCTATGGTACGTTTTACGCAAACTGTGCACCTATCTTGCATCGAAACTAACACTATCTCTAAACAGACTGAAACGAGATTCCACATGACTCATGTCACCTACGAATTTCATCCCGTGTGTCCAAAATGATTTTCGAGCCTGTGGTACGTTTGGCCCAAACCGTGCACCTATCATGCGTTAAGATTAACACTATCCCTAAATGGACTAAATTGAGCTTCCATTTGAGCCTCCTAACCTCAGAGTACCATTGGGTGCATCCAAAACAATTTTATGAGCCTATGGTACCTTTGGTGCAAACCGTTCACCTTTCTTGCACCGACACTAACACTGTCTCCGAACGGACCAAAACGAGATTCCACATGACCCACATCACCTAGGAGTTCCATCGGTTGCGTCCAAAATGATTTCTGAGCCTGTGGTATGTTTGGCACAAACCCTACATCTATCTTGCACCGACACTAATACTATCTACAAACGGACCGAAACGAGGTCAACATGACCCACGTCACCTAGGAGTTCCATCATTTGCGTCCAAAAAGATTTTATGAGATTATGGTATGTTTGGCATAAATCGTTCACCTATCTAGCACTGACACTAACACTGTCTCCAAACGTACTGAAACGAGATTCCAAATAACCCACGTCACCTAGGAGTTCCATCTGGTGCGTCCAAAATGGTTTCTGAGGCCATGGTATGTTTGGCCCAAACTGTGCACCTACCTTGCGTCTAGATTAGCATTATCTCCATATGGAGTAAAATGAGCTTCCACTTGAGCCTCGCAATTTAGCAGTGCCATCAAGTGTGTCCAAAATAATTTCTAAGCCTATGGAACATTTGGTGCAAACCATGCACCCACCTTGCACTAACACTAACATTGTCTCCAAACAGACCGAAACAACATTTCACATGGCCCACGTCACCTAGGAGTTCCATCGCGTGTGTCTAAAACGATTTCTGAGCCTGTGGTACGTTCGACGCAAACCGTCCAACTATCTTGCGTCAAGATTAGCACTATCTCTACACGGACTAAAGCGAGCCTCCACTTGAGCCTCCTCAACTTTGAGTACCACCGGGTGCATCCAAAACGATTTCTGAGCCTATGGTACGTTTTGCGCAAACTTTGCACCTATCTTGCATCGAAACTAACACTATCTCTAAACAGACCGAAACGAGATTCCACATGACCCACATCACCTAGGAGTTCCAAAGGGTTTGTCCAAAATGATTTTTGTGCCTGTGGTATGTTCGGCACAAACCGTGCATCTATCTTGCGTCAGGATTAGCACTATCTCCAAACGGACCGAATCGAGCTTGCACTTGAGCCTCGTCACCTAGGAGTTCCATCGGGTGTGTCCAAAACAATTTCTGAGCCTGTAGTATGTTTGGCGCAAATTGTGCACCAATCTTGCACTGAAACGAACACTATCTCTAAATGGACCGAAACGAGATTCCACATAACTCATGCCACCTAGGAATTCCATCCCGTGGCGTCCAAAATGATTTTTGAGCCTATGGTACATTCGGCCCAAACCATGCGCCTATCTTGCGTCGAAACTAGCACTATCTCCAAACGGGCTAAATTGAGCTTCCAATTGAACCTCCTAACCTCGGAGTACCATCGGATGTGTCCAAACCAATTTTCTAAGCCTATGGTACCTTTGGCGCAAACCATGCACCTATCTTGCACCGACACTAACACTGTCTCCAAACGGACCAGAATGAGATTCCACATGACCCACATCACTTAGGAGTTCCATCGGGTGCATCTAAAATGATTTCTAAGCCTGTGGTACATTTGGCAAAAACCCTACATCTATCTTGCACCAATAGTAACACTATCTCCAAACAAACCAAAATGAGGTCAACATGACCCATGTCACCTAGGAGTTCTATCGAGTGCGTCCAAAATAATTTCTGGGCCTGTGGTACGTTTGGCGCAAACCCTACATCTGTCTTGCACTGACACTAACACTGTCTTCAAATAAGATCGAAATGAGATTTCACTTTCTAAGCCTGTGTTATGTTCGGCGCAAATCAAGCACCTATGTTGCATCAAGATTAGCACTATCTCCAAACAGAATGAAACGGGCATACACTTGAGCCTCGTCACCTAGGAGTACCATCGTGTGCGTCCATAACGATTTCTAAGCCTATGGTACGTTTAGTGCAAACAATGCACCTAACTTGCACCAACACTAGGACTGTATCCAATGGACCGAAACAAAATTTCACATGACCCATGTCACCGAGGAATTCCATTAGGTGCATCCAAAATGACTTATGTGCCTCAAGTGGAAACTCGATTCAGTATGTTTGGAGATAGTGCTAATCTTGACGCAATGTAGGTGCACGCTTTGTGCTGAACGTACCACTGGCTCAGAAAATAGTTTTGGATGCACCTGATGCAACTCCTAGGTGACTTGGGTCATGTGGAATCTTGTTTCGGTCCATTTGCGGACAATGTTAGTGTCGGTGCAAGATAGGTGTACGGTTTGTGCCAAACGTAACATAGGCATGGAAATCGTTTTGGACACTGTGACAAAACCGACCAATTATACGGGCTTAAGTTTGCTAAATTATCTGCCTGTAACACCTCGGGTGTTAAGCATGCATTAAGCATTGCAAATCATGAGCATGAGCATCATCTTGCATTCATACTCACATGCAATACAAGTGTAACATCGGGTTGAAACACGTGTAACATAACTTTGAAACGTAGATGTTGCAATAGCTTGTTTGATTAACTAGGCCATGAGTGTGATTGATTAGGTCAACAAACATGTTTCTTTAGTAATGCAAATAATTTAGAAATATTTAGCATAAAATTTGGAGCAAGTTTTGTATTCAAAAGTTTCTCAAAATTTGCTTTTAAAAATAAGTTAGAAAAATGGGTTTTTGAATTAAAATGAACTTTGAATCTCTAATTTAAAACCTAGTTAGAATTTTAAAGTGATCCTTTAAGCAAAGTTGTAGAGAATTAAATTCTAAAAAACTTTTGTTTTGGGGTCAAGTTTTGAAAATGTCATTTTCTAGTTCAAATTTTGAAATTTGGGGCTGTTTAGTTAACTTTGGATTTGAAAATATTAAAGAAAATCATTTTCCTTTTCTTCCTGGCCGCCCGGTGGCCCCCGCACCCCACGCGCTCGCCTACACCTACAGCCCTGCATCCACCTTCCCCTGCTCCATCTCATTTGCCTCCCTTTGCTCCACCGCAGCAACAGCGTAAGCTGAGCGGCTCTCCTCCGCCACCGCCCACACGCGTGCGCTCGTCGACGTTGCTGTTTCGGCCACCTCCGATCACCGCCATCGTCTCCATCTTTCTCTGAGCTTCATCTCTCTCTCGCGCAGCCCACGATTACCTCTGCTTCTCGTGATAAGCTTCCCCATCGTGGGAATCGCTTGCCGAAGTCCCGACCGAGCTCACCGGAGAACACCGCTCCGTGGCCACCTCCGTTCCGCTTCACCTCCTGCCCTCATTTCTCATCCACAAGCACCGCATTGCGTCCCTGTTACTCTCGAGCACTCGCCATGCTGTGGCCGAGAGCGCCTCACCGACAATGACCCACGCCGCTGCTCCGCCATGCACGGTGGTGACCATCTTTCCGAGCTCCCTGGGACACGCCACGGGCACCGTTGGGTTCACGCGAGGGTGGGGATCACGCTGGTCACCTTGGCCTGGCCAGAGACCTCGTCGTCGGCGAGGCCCACCAGTCAGCGCTGCCTCGGCTCGGCCTGGCTGACGGGTGGGGTCCCCTTGACCCAAGGGCCCGCCTGTGTCTCTCTGTGCTAACCTAGGGTAAAGGAACAAGGTGCGCGTAGCAGTTGAGCCGGGTGGATTTTCAGAGTTAAAAGAAAACCTTTTTCTAGAAATTGTGAAAATGCTTCTAAAATTTATATCTCAAGTTTTATGGCTCCAAAAATGGTGAAACAAATTTTGGTAGACTTCTTAGGAGTAGATATACAATATAAAATATTTCATGTTGATTTTGTGATACTTTTCTGTGGAGCTTTACTTAATTCTTGAAATTGCTATTTTCTTATAAAATGTCTAGTAAATAGAATAATTATCAGAAAAATATGGTTCTAGTTTTGTTAGTCTTCTTATGTGATGCACTTTGTATGAAAAATATATGTCATGCATGTTCTGTAGAAAAATTATGATGTGTAGTTCAAGTGCCCTTATTGGCTGTTTTTTGTTATTTTTGCTAGAGAGAGAAATTTGTATAAAACATGCAAGTGATAATTTTTGTATAGTGTTTGTTTACTGTGAAGAACATGTGAAAATACTAATTATTATTTGATAGTTTTCTTAGTGCAAAGTATTTTCATGCTCATTTATATGTCATAGCTTGTCATTTTTGTGTAGCAATTGTCCAATCACTATGAAAATTTTATGGTCGGCTAATTATGGTATGACTATGCTACTGTAATTTTTATAAATTTTTCTATGGACTAGAAATACATGTTGCTGTTGTAACCCTAGTTTAAAAAGTAAAATAAACCTAATATTCTTTATGCATGATTAGTTTAATTATGTAGTTTTGGTGTATCTTTGAAGCACCAAATAATTGCTAATGTCACTTGTCATGTGAAAATGGTCGTGTAGATAAAGTGTGGTAGACTTGTGTTAGGGTTATATAGTAGTTAGTGGAAAAGTAGCACGGTTTAGTGGTAGAAGAGAATGCAGTAGATGACATGTCATCATAGTAACTGTCCTAGGATGATGTTGACTACCTTATAGAAAGGTTTTTACATCTTTTTCCATCCAATAAAGTCTCAATGTGTTCATCTGCATATCATGTCATCATGATCATCACATGCCACCGCATCTGATGCACTATTTGTATTTTTACTTATACAAATGCATCATACAGGATCGGAGGAGTTGCAAGTAGCAGTTTAGGAGGAGCAGACCAGGACCGATCCATAAGAAATCCAAGCACAGGAGGTGCTAGAGGAAGAGGAGCAAGGAGAGGACCTGCCCAAGTACGTGGATCATCAGCCTAGTTCGTTCGAACGAGGCAAGCCCCGGAGCATTATAAGCCTCCTACTTTATAAAAGTAATTCTTTGTATATATGAGTTTATATATTATTGCATTAAGTTATAGGAGTTGAGTGAAACCGTTGATGCATTTATTACTATCCTTGCCTACCTTACGATATTCTTACCCTACTAGGTTTAGGATCGAATAACTGCTTAGCCCTGCTTAGACCGGTAGCGATCAGTGATTTCCGGCCACTTGCTATTATAGGTGGTTACTGGAATAATTTAGCTATAGAATGAATGATATCCTAGAAATAACCATGTGTTGATGGATAATTGGAGACCGGACGGAAAAGTTGGAGGCAACCAGATATGGTTCTGGGGTGCTATTAGTTTCCCATCTGTGTCGATTAAGGACCGATCGTTGCTCGTCCCTCTTGTCATGTTGAACGCATGCCTTACATTTAGCTGGCCAAATAAAGTACCTTTCGACCGCGAAGCTAGTGACACTATTCAGGTCGGGATAAACTCGGATTGGCAGACTGGTGCTGAAGGGGGTATGATAGGGACGCGAAGAGTGAGCCCAAGGTGCGTCCTAGCTATCGGGCAGTCCTTGGGTAGTGCGGTCCATGATTGTTATCCCATGGCATCTACCTAGAAAGTGTCAGTGGTGACCTATAGCTCACTTTAGTGGGTGAGTGTGGTTTGTGTGAGGAATCAATCACCAGCTGGTTAGGAATCGATTCGAATCGCCATCGCTCCTGGATAGTGAGCACTTGACTCGAGCTACAGCATCATAGTAATGATGATGGAACATTGATGGTTATATGGATGGTATTGGAAATGCTAAATCTAAGTTGGTAACTAGATGTTATTGGTTAATCAAGTGATTGCTATAGTATAGGTGCTTACCTAGATTGATAGGTTATAATAAAGATGATGCAAAGTATTTAAAATGGTTCATTTTGTCAACCTTGCTCTTTCGCAAATGAGTAAGCTAGTTCGCTAAAGAAAGCCTTGCATACTCCTTAGTGTCACTTTATTTTGGTTTGAGACGGGTAAGTCTAGCTGAGTACCTTCTCGTACTCAGGGCGTTGTTCCCATTGTTGTTGTAGATGGTCAAATGTACTACACTGCCTGTACCCAGCGATGGGCGACAACTAGGACCAAGGGCAATGGTCGCTCCGTATTTCTTATCTGATGCTTTTGTCAGAAATGGCTACCTACTGGCACTGTATCTGAACTAAAAGTGTGTGTGGCTTTAAAACTATTTGCTTTCTCTATTTCAGTATGAACTTGGGTTGTAACAACTTTATGTTCTAAACTCCGATGTATTCAACCGTCGTTGCAAACTTTATGTAATATGTGACTGTGGCTGCTAAACTTGTACGATCTTGGCTTGTATGTTGGTTGGTTTGGAATCCTTCATGATTTCATGAACTACCTGGTTATATGAGCTTAAGTTTGCTAAAATATCTGCTTTGGCAAAAGATTTTTCTTACTTAATCTCGTATATTTGGTCGGTTCTATTACAGACACACCCAATGATACTCCTAGGTGACGAGGCTAACACTGTCTCCAAATGGACCGAAACGAGATTCCACATGACCCAAGTCGCCTAGGAGTTACATCGGGTCCGTCCAAAATGATTTCTGAGCCAGAGGTACGTTCGGTGCAAAGCGTGCGCCTATCTCCAAACAGACTGAATCGAGCTTCCACATGAGCCACATCACCTAGGAGTACCATCGGGGGGCGTCCAAAATGATTTCTGAGCCTATGGTACGTTTGGCGCAAACCATGCACCTATCTTGCACCGACACTAACACTGTCTCCAAACGGACCAAAACTAGACTCCACATGACCCACATCACCTAGGAGTTGATATGAACCCGCTAGGGTTTATGGACGATCTTTCGATGAGAGGCGTGAGATCACTCGATTTGGTGGATGGAGATGATGTTCACGGCCCGACTACAGCCTTCCAAGACCGCGCCTTAGCAACCGATACACCACCTCCAAAGGCTGTCACGATCTTGTGGAGCGCGACAACCAGCCACTAGGGCTCCCGTCCTGCAAGCAATCGAAGAACTAGCAAGAACAAGGAAACAAGCACTGAATTTGCAAGATGAAATTGAAAGCCTCAAACTGAATCTTATTATGAGTGGAGTTCTGAAGACAAGGAGACGGGTGGCTGGATCAGCACACGCGCCTACAAGCAAGTAGCAAAGGCTAAACTTGATCTAAACAAAACCCAAGTGTTCCTGGTGGCGGCTAAGGGGTATATGATGTGTGGAGGACGACCACAAGAGAGTTTGGGTCGTGCTCCAACCCTAGGACGCGTCCCTACTAGACTCTAAAAGATACAAGCCCATTGGGCTAACTTAAGGTGGCGCAGCACCCTGGACAGAATAGACCTCTCGGTGATTTTTAGACTGTTGACGCCGTTTCTGAGCAGGTATGTGTATGAGGTCAGATCCTTATGAAAGTAGACTTTATTTGCTTTCCAACAAGTCCAGAATCACCCCAATCCGACTCCGTATGTAACCGTGGCGACCGTCACAAGTTGGAGGTGTGCTGCCGTCCGAATCCAGCCTACGCGAGTCCTTTTCCCTTTCGGTCTTCTCCTTGATTCCTAATCAAAACAAGAGTGCACGTGTCTCCAAGATCTAAACAGGATGGACAAGAGCTCAAGAAGGAACTCACTTGATGATTAAGTGTTCGAGCACGAGCACGGGTAATAGGACCAGCAGGTGTCGGCGTGGACGGCGTGGATGTATGATCGGTGTTGATGTCCTCATCATCCTCCCTTTCTTGAATTTGAGTCATCCTCGACTCAAGCTCATCTTCCTCACCCAAATAAGGCTTCAAATCTGCAATGTTAAATGTGGGACTAACCCCAAAATCTGCAGGAAGATCAAGCTTATATGCATTCTCATTTATTCGTTGCATCACTTTAAAAGGACCATCCGCTCTAGGCATCAATTTAGATTTTCTTAATTCAGGAAACCTATCCTTTCGCAAATGCAACCAAACCCAATCTCCAGGTTCAAGAATCAATTCCCTTCTACCTTTATCTACAGAAAATTTGTACTTAGCATTCATGCCCTCTATGTTTTCTTTAGTGGTTTCATGTAGTTTTAGCATCAATTCAGCACGTTGCTTAGCATCAAAATTCAACTTTTCAGAACTTGGCAATGGCATTAAATCAATAGGAGCACGTGGTAACAAGCCATAAACAATCTCAAAGGGACACATCTTCGTAGTAGAATGCAGCGAACGATTATAAGCAAACTCAATATGAGGCAAACAATCTTCCCACATCTTAATATTCTTCTTTAAAACAGTCCTTAACATAGTAGACAAAGTTCTATTCACAACTTCAGTTTGACCATCAGTTTTGGGGTGACAAGTGGTGGAAAATAAAAGCTTAGTCCCCAATTTGGCCCATAAAGTTCTCCAAAAATGGCTAAGAAATTTAGCATCACGATCAGAAACAATTGTATTTGGCACACCATGCAAGCGAACAACTTCTCGAAAGAACAAATCAGCAATATTTGTAGCATCATCAGTTTTATGACATGGTATGAAATGTGCCATTTTAGAGAATCGATCCACAACCACAAAAACACTATCTCGCCCTTTCCTAGTCCGTGGCAATCCCAACACAAAATCCATAGAAATATCCTCCCAAGGAGCACTAGGAACAGGAAGAGGCATATACAAACCGTGTGGATTCAACCGGGACTTAGCCTTTTGACATGTTGTGCAGCGAGCAACAAATCTCTCCACGTCTCGTCGCATCTTTGGCCAAAAGAAATGACCAGCAAGAATGTCCTTCGTCTTCTTCGCTCCAAAATGCCCCATCAAGCCACCTCCATGCGCTTCCTACAGCAACAACAAGCGAACGGAGCTAGCTGGAATGCATAGCTTGTTAGCTCTAAACACAAACCCATCATTGAGGATGAATTTGTTCCACGTTTTCCCATCTTTACAATGCAGCAGCACTTCTTTAAAATCAGCATCATGAGCATATCGGTCTTTAATTGTTTCTAACCCAAAGATCTTGTAATCAAGTTGATTCAGCAAAGTATATCTCCTAGACAATGCATCTGCAATGATATTATCCTTCCCTTTCTTGTGTTTGATAACATAAGGAAAAGATTCAATAAATTCAACCCATTTTGCATGTCTACGATTCAGTTTTCCTTGACTACGAATATGCTTCAAAGATTCATGATCAGAATGTATAACAAATTCTTTGGGCCACAAATAATGCTGCCATGTTTCTAATGTCCGCACTAGAGCATATAATTCCTTATCATATGTAGAATAATTAAGAATAGGCCCGCTCAATTTCTCACTAAAGTATGCAACAGGTTTTCCTTCTTGTAACAAAACACCACCCAATCCAATTCCACTCGCATCACATTCAAGCTCGAAAGTCTTATTAAAATCAGGGAGTTGGAGTAGAGGTGCATGTGTTAACTTATCTTTCAGCACATGGAAGGCGTGCTCTTGTGCTTTGCCCCAAGAAAAGGGCACTCCCTTCTTTGTAAGCTCACTCAATGGTGCAGCAATGGTGCTGAAGTCCTTCACAAAACGGCGATAGAAACCAGCAAGTCCTAGGAAACTCCGCACTTGTGTGACCGTCGTGCGTACAGGCCATCCTTGTATAGCTTCCACCTTGGCTTTATCAACCTCAATTCCCTGTGGAGTGACAACATAGCCAAGAAACGATACTCGATCGGTGCAGAAAGTGCACTTCTCAAGGTTACCAAACAAACGTGCATCACGTAGAGCATTGAAAACAGCACGTAAGTGATCAAGGTGTTCATCAATGGATTTGCTATAAATCAGTATATCATCAAAGTAGACGACAACAAATTTCCCAATGAAAGCACGCAAAACCTTGTTCATTAATCTCATGAAAGTACTAGGTGCATTAGTTAACCCAAAAGGCATGACTAACCACTCATATAGACCGAACTTGGTTTTGAAAGCAGTTTTCCATTCATCTCCCAATTTCATACGAATCTGATGGTACCCACTACGCAAATCAACCTTTGAAAACACAACAGCTCCACTCAATTCATCAAGCATATCATCTAATCGTGGAATAGGGTGTCGATATCGAATGGTGATATTATTAATAGCCCTACAATCAACACACATGCGCCATGTTCCATCTTTCTTAGGCACTAAAATCACTGGAACAGCACAAGGACTAAGAGACTCACGCACATAACCTTTGTCTAGTAGTTCTTGCACTTGTTGCTGAATTTCCTTCGTTTCCTCCGGATTGGTCCTGTATGGCGCACGGTTTGGCAAAGATGCTCCAGGGATCAGATCAATTTGGTGCTCAATCCCTCGTATTGGTGGCAGCCCCGCTGGTATCTCAATGGGGAACACATCAGAATACTCCTGCAAAATGTTAGCAACAGCAGGGGGCAAAGAACGTTGCATATCCTCAAATGAAATCAAAGCATCCTTGCATACCAAAGCATAAGCAACAGAGGTGGATGCATTGAACTCATTAATATCAGATTTTGTAGCAAGCATACAACGTCCTTTCAATGTTATCTCATCTTTGTCATCAACAACAGATTTGTCACTCTCGCTCTTTGCTTTTGCAGCCTTAGTAACATCAGATTGCATAATATCTTCAGGAGACATAGGATGCAACACAATTTTTCGATCATGGTATAGAAACGAATATTGATTTGATCTACCATGATGCATCGAATCTCTATCAAATTGCCATGGTCTACCTAGCAGAATATTGCAAGCTTGCATAGGCACAACATCACATTCAACAATATCTTTGTATGATCCGATGGCAAAATTGATTCGCACCAGTCTCATTACCTTTGCCTTACCACTGTTGTTCAGCCATTGGATGTAGTAGGGATGGGGATGTGGTTTGGTGGTGAGGGCGAGCTTCTGTACCATGTCGCTACTTGCCAAGTTGTTGCAGCTACCTCCATCAATGATCATGCGGCACGAACGCTCCTTGATGACACACTTTGTTTGGAATAAGTGTGTCGCTGATTTTGCTCCGCCTTCTCCATTTGTGCACTAAGCACTCGCTGTACAATCAAGCTCTCATAGTGCTCCGCGTCACCTGCATTGATGTGTTCTTCTATGTGTTCCTCACTACCTGCATAGTCAGCCGCAAGCAATGCAAGTGTATCTTCATCAAATTCACTAGCAGATGAACACTCACCATCATCTTTGACAATCATAACACGCTTGTTTGGGCAGTCACGCATCATATGGCCATATCCCTTACACCGATGACATTGTATGTTGCTTGTTCTACCTGTCGATGCCACGGATGAAGTACTCGCAGCCGGCTTTTGCGCTGTCTTCACTACTGAATTGGTGGAGGCAGCTCGAGTCTTGTCACTAGATGATGGCGTAGGAGTACGTGTAGACGGAGTTGTAGATGGGCGCGGCTGCCATGAACTAGCTTTCTCTACAGAAACATTAGTCCTTGCGCTAGCACGTCGTCCCTGCACTTCCCGTTCAGCTTTACAAGCAAGATGAAACAGTTTGGTTATGTTATTGTATTCTTTGTAAGCGAGGATACCCTGAATTTCCCGATTTAATCCACCTAAAAATCTAGCCATAGCAGGTTCCTCATCCTCCTCTAATTTACAACGCAACATACCCGTTTGTAATTCCTGATAGTATTCTTCTACACATTTAGATCCTTGTCTCAATTGCTGCAACTTATTTATCATATCACGGGCATAGTAAGATGGAACAACTCTAGCTCTCATGGCTCGTTTCAGCGCATCCCAAGTTTTAGGTATGTTATGAGCATTTTTCTTGCCATATTCGATCCACCAAACAGAAGCAAAATCTGTGAACTCACTAGTAGCAGCCCTAACACGTGTGTTCTCAGGAAATTCATGGCATGCAAACTTTTGATCAACAGCAATCTCCCAAGAAATGTATGCATCAGGGTCATATTTACCATCAAAAGGAGGTATTTTAAATTTAATCTTACTGAAAGCATCATCATTATTGTGTACCTCGCGTCGGCGGCGGCCACCCATACCTCTACGGTTGTGACGTAGGCGACGTCGATCACGAGTGTCTCGATCATCATGTTCAGTATCACCTGTGCATTCTTCATCATAACTACCATCCTCTCGATCTTCCTCCTTCTTTTCTTCTTTATGCTGGTCTTTATCATTGTTGTGGAGGTCATCAAAACGCCTCAGCAGAGCAGCAAGGCTTTTGTCCACACTAGCAATGGACTGCTCCAAACCTGCAAGCTTGTTGTTTGCGGCAATTTGAGTAGCCTCCAACTGCCCAAGTTTGTCATTTGTCACCTGCAAGTCATTATCAAGTCCCTCTGTGTGCAACTTCACTTTCCTTTCAAAATGTTGTATGATGCCCTTTGTGCGAGGCGAATGTGGAATTTGGTTATCTTCGTCGGTCCCTGGCATGGTTCAAAGACAAAGACAACAAGAAGACAAGTGAAGAAATAAAAGCCCTACAACTACTAGGATGTAGCTACAGCAAGTCGCTCACTCTCCACCTATTACACAAGTTCTTACCAGTTCTTACCTTGCTCGATAGGAGGGGTCATCTACCAACAAGTCTGCAGCAATGGATGAAGTGTATCGGTGCCGCAGCACGAGACCTGTCAAGCTGTAGACTATGTGGAGCTATAGGTGGGCTGAAACAAGGAACGAACTAGCACCACGTTAGTTACAAAAAGCAAGCTGAATAATCGTTCAACCGGCGGTACTGTGCTGGTCCTAGTCTAGACCATGCTAGAGACGCGAGCCTAGACACAAAGGAGAGCACAACACACTACCCAAAGTGAACGAAGAATCTCTAAGATCAGCCTCTTTCTCTTCTTTTCTTTTGCTTCTTTCTTTTTCTTTCTTTTTCTTTTTTTTTCTTTTTTTTTGAATATTTTTTTTCAGGGGCACTCAAAACTGATTATATGAACAAGAACACTCCCAAAGAGCAACTCAGCACACACACTTTTTCCGAAAGCACACACTCTCTCTCTCTCTCTAGAGTAAGCCACTCGTTTAGATATGAATACTTGCTGCGTGGTTCGTTTGATATTTGTAGCACAGGGTGAACTGATTCCTCGTCTGATTGGAACTTCCAATTCTACTCGGACTTGGCCAACAGCGAGAAATACCCGATTCCTTGATCCGACTCAAACTTGAAAACCTACTTGGATTCGACCAACAGAGAGGAACAGCCGATTCCTTGTCCGATTCAAACTTCAAACCCTACTTGGATTCGACCAACAGAGAGACTATATGATAGCGCGTGTTTTGATAGAACATGACAAGAACTCGAAACTCTAAAGGACTAAAACTAAGACCAGCAACTTGACACAACCGATGCAACCGACGACTCAACAAGCCCTAACTAGGTAGCACTAGCCACGGCCCAAAAGTCTATAGGATTGTAGGAAACTAATCTACTTTTTTTTGGCTTTTTTTTGGACTGCAGGAAAAATAAAAACAGCGAAGAATTACAAGTCTCTCACCGATAAACCTTGCTCTGATTACCAATTGATATGAACCCGCTAGGGTTTATGGACGATCTTTCGATGAGAGGCGTGAGATCACTCGATTTGGTGGATGGAGATGACGTTCACGGCCCGACTACAGCCTTCCAAGACCGCGCCTTAGCAACCGATACACCACCTCCAAAGGCTGTCACGATCTTGTGGAGCGCGACAACCAGCCACTAGGGCTCCCGTCCTGCAAGCATTCGAAGAACTAGCATGAACAAGGAAACAAGCACTGAATTTGCAAGATGAAATTGAAAGCCTCAAACTGAATCTTATTATGAGTGGAGTTCTGAAGACAAGGAGACGGGTGGCTGGATCAGCACACGCGCCTACAAGCAAGTAGCAAAGGCTAAACTTGATCTAAACAAAACCCAAGTGTTCCTGGTGGCGGCTAAGGGGTATATGATGTGTGGAGGACGACCACAATAGAGTTTGGGTCGTGCTCCAACCCTAGGACGCGTCCCTACTGGACTCTAAAAGATACAAGCCCATTGGGCTAATTTAAGGTGGCGCAGCACCCTAGACAGAATAGAACTCTCGATGGTTTTTGGACTGTTGACGCCGTTTCTGAGAAGGTATGAGTATGAGGTCAGATCCTTATGAAAGTAGACTTTATTTGCTTTCCAACAAGTCCAGAATCACCCCAATCCGACTCCGTATGTAACCGTGGCGACCGTCACAAGTTGGAGGTGTGCTGCAGTCCGAATCCAGTCCTTTTCCCTTTCGGTCTTCTCCTTGATTCCTAATCAAAACAAGAGTGCACATGTCTCCAAGATCTAAACAGGATGGACAAGAGCTCAAGAAGGAACTCACTTGATGATTAAGTGTTCGAGCACGAGCACGGGTAATAGGACCAGCAGGTGTCGGCGTGGACGGCGTGGATGTATGATCGGTGTTGATGTCCTCATCAGGAGTTCCATCGGGTTCGTCCAAAATGATTTATGAGACATTGTTATGTTTGGCGCAAATCAAGCACCTATGTTGTGTCAAGATTAGCACTATCTCCAAATAGAATGAAATGAGCATCCACTTGAGTGTCATCACCTAGGAGTACCATTGGGTGCGTCCAAAATGATTTGAGCCTATGGTTTGTTTGGTGCAAACCATGCTCCTTTCTTGCACCGACACTAGCACTGTCTCCAAACGGACCGAAGTGAGATTCCACATGACCCAAGTCGCCTAGGAGTTAAATCAGGTGCGTCCAAAACTATTTCTGAGCCTACGGTACGTTCGGCGCAAACTGTGCACCTAAGTCAAGATTAGATCAATCTCCAAACAGATTAAATCGCGCTTGCACTTGAGCCTCGTCACCTAGGAGTACCATCGAGTGCGTCCAAAATGATTTCTGAGCCTATGGTACGGTTGACGCAAACTGTGCAACTATCTTGTGTTAAGATTATCACTATCTCCAAACGGAATGAAACAATCATCCACTTGAGCCTCGTCACCTAGGAATACCATCGGGTGCGCCCAAAACGATGGAGCCTATGGTACGTTTGGCGCAAACCATCCACCTATCTTGCATCGACTCCAACACTGTATCTAAATGGACCGAAACAAGATTCCACACAACCCGTCCCCGAGGAATTCCGTTGGGTGTGTCCAAAATGATTTCTGAGCCTATGGTACGTTTGGTGCAAACTGTGCACTTATCTTGCACCGACACTAACACTATCTTCAACCAGACCAAAACAAGATTCCACATGGGCCACATCACCAAGGAGTTCCATCGGGTGTGCCCAAAATGATTTTTGAGCCTATGGTATGTTCGGCGCAAACCGTGCACCTATCTTGTGTCAAGGTTAGCACTATCTCCAAACGGACTGAATCGAGCTTCCACCTGAGCCTCGTCATATAGGAGTATCATTGGGTGCGTCCAAAATAATTTTTGAGCCTACGGTATGATTGGCCCAAACCGTGCACATGTCTTGCACTGACACTAACACTGTCTCCAAACGGACCAAAACGATACTCCACATGACCCCAAGTCTCGTAGTAGTTACATCAGGTGCGTCCAAAACAATTTGGCGCAAAGTGTGCACCTATCTTGTGTGAAGATTAGCACTATCTCCAAATCGACTGAATTGAGCTTCCACTTGAGCCTCGTCACTTAGGAGTACCATCGGGTGCATCCAAAATGATTTTTGAGCTATGGTGCATTTGGTGCAAACCGTCCAAATATCTTGCTTCAAGATTAGCACTATCTCCACACGGAATGAAATGAGCATCCACTTGACCCTCGTCAACTAGGAGTACCATCGGGTGCATCCAAAACGATTTCTGAACCATTGGTATGTTTGGCGCAAACCGTGCACCAATCTTGCATCGAGATAAGCACTATCTCCAAACGGAATGAAACGAGCATCCACTTGAGCCTCATCACCTAGGAGTACCATCGGGTGCGTCCAAAATGATTTCTGAGCCTATGGTACGTTTGGCGCCAAAATGAAACCAAGATTCCACATGACCCACGTCACCTAGTGTTCCATCCGGTGCGTCCAAAATGATTTTCGAGCCTCTAGTACGCTCGGTTTAAACCGTGCACGTATCTTGTGTCAAGATTACCACTGTCTCCAAATGGACTGAATCGAGCTTCCACCTTATCAGCTAGGAGTACCATCGGGTGTGTCCAAAACGATTTCTGAGCCTATGAGATGTTTGGCACAAACCGTGCACCTATCTTGCACCGACGCGGACACTACCTCCAGACGGACCGAAATGAGATTCCACATGACCCACATTACCAAAGAGTTCCATCGGGTGCGTCCAAAATGATTTCTGAGCCTGTGGTATATTTGGCGCAAACCGTGCACCTACCTTGTGTCAAGATTAGCACTATCTCCAAATGAACTGAATTGAGCTTCCACTTGAGCCTTGTTACCTAGAACTACCACCGGGTGCGTCCAAAATGATTTCTGAGCCAATGGTATGTTTGGCGCAAACCGTGCACCTATCCTACACCGACATAAATAGTCTAAAAACGGACCGAATCAAGATTCCACATGACCCACGTCACCTAGTAGTTCCATCCGGTGCGTACAAAATGATTTTCGAACCTCTAGTATGCTCGGTGCAAACCATGCACCTATCTCGCCTCGAGATTACCACTATTTCCAAAGGATTGAACTGAGGTTCCACTTGTGCCTCCTCACCTTGGACTACCATCAGGTGTGTCCAAAATGATTTCTGAGCCTATGAGATGTTTGCGCAAATCGTGCACCTATCTTGCACCGACAACTACATTGTCTCCCAACGGACCGAAATGAGAATCCACATGAATCACATCACCTAGGAATTCCATCAGGTGCGTCAAAAATGATTTCTAAGCCTGTGGAATGTTCATCACAAACTGTGCTCCTATCTTGCGTCAAGATTATCACTATCTCCAAATGAACTGAATCGAGCTTTCACTTGAGCCTCGTCACCTAGGAGTGCCACTAGGTGTGTCCAAAACGATTTCTAAGCCAATGGTATGTTTGGCGCAAACCGTGCACCTATCTTGTGTGAAGTTTATCACTATCTTCAAACGAACTAAATCGCGCTTCCACTTGAGCCTCTCACCTAGGAGTACCACCTGGTGTGTTCGAAACGATTTCTGAGCCTGTGGTATGTTTGGCGCAAATATTCAATTGTCTTGCACCGATAATAACACTGTCTCAAAATGGACCAAAAGAAGATTCCACATGACCCACGTCACTTAGGAGTTCCATCGGGTGCGTCCAAAATGATTTCTAAGCTTGTGGTACGTTCAGCGCAAACTGTGCACCTGGCTTGTGCTAAGATTAGCACCATCTCTAAATGAACTGAATCAAGCTTCTACTTGAGCCTGTCACCATACCATTGGGTTCGCCCAAAACAATTTCTGGCCCTATGGTATGTTTGGTGCAATCCGTGCACCTATCTTCCGTTAAGATTACCACTATCTCCAAATGGACTGAATCGAGCTTCCACTTGAGCCTTGTAACCTAAGAGTACCACCGAGTGCGTCCAAAATGATTTTTGAGCCAATGGTATGTTTGTCACAAACCATGCACCTCTCTTCCATCGGGTGTGTCCAAAACGATTTATGAGCCTATGAGATGTTTGGCGCATACCATGCACCAATCTTGCACGAACACTAACACTCTCTCCAGACGGACTGAAAAGAGATTCCACACGACCCACGTCACCTAGGAATACCACCGGGTGTGTCCAAAATGATTTCTAAGCCACTGGTATGTTTGGCGCAAACCGTGCACCTATCTTGCGTCAAGATTACCACTATCTCCAAACGGACTGAATCGAGCTTCCACTTAAGCCTCATCACCTAGGAGTACCACCGGGTGTGTCCAAAATGATTTCTGAGCCAAGGGTATGTTTGGCACTAACCGTGCACCTATCTTACGTCAAGATTGCCACTACCTCCAAACGGACTGAATCGAGCTTCTACTTGAGCATCGTCACCTAGGAGTACCACCGAGTGTGTCCAAAACGATTTCTGAGCCAATGGTATATTTGGCGCAAACTGGGCACGTATGTTGCATCGACAGAAACACTATCTCCAAACGGACCAAATGAGATTCCACCTAACCCACATCACCTAGTAGTTTGATGTGGTGCGTCCAAAATGATTTTCGAGCCTCTAGTGCGCTCGGTGCAAACCGTGCTCCTATCTTGCGTCAAGATTACCACTATCGCCAAATGGACTAAATTGAGCTTCCACTTGAGCCTCGTCAGCTAGGAGTACCATCGAGTGTGTCCAAAACGATTTTTGAGCCTATGAGATGTTTGGCGCAAACCGTGCACCTATATTGCACCGATGCTAACACTGCGTCCAGACGGACCGAAATGAGATTCCACATGACCCACGTTACCTATGAGTTCCATCAGGTGATTCCAAAATGATTCCTAAACCTGTGGTATGTTCGGCGCAAACCGTGCACCAATCTTGTGTCAAAATTAGCGCTATCTCCAAATGAACTGAATTGAGCTTCCACTAGAGCCTCGTTACCTAGAAGTGCCACCGACTGTGTCCAAAATGTTTTTTGAGCCAATGGTATGTTTGGGGAAACCGTGCACCTATCTTGCTCTGACACAAACACTGTCTCCAAACAAACGGAAACAAGACTCCACATGACCCACATCACCAAGTAGTTCCATCTAGAGCATACAAAATGATTGTTGAGCCTCTAGTACATTGGGCGCAAACCATGCACCTATTTGCATCAAGATTACCACTGTCTCCAAATGGACTGAACCGAGCTTCCACTTGTGCCATATCACCTAGGAGTACCATCGGGTGTATCCAAAATGATTTATGAGCCTATGAGATATTTGGCGCAAACAATGCACCAATCTTGCAGCGACACTAACAGTCTCCAGACGGACTGAAACAAGATTCCACACGACCCACGTCACCTAGGAGTTCCATTGGGTTCACCCAAAATGATTTCTGAGCCTATGGTATGTTTGGCGCAACCGTGCACTTATCTTGAGCCTATGGTATGTTTGGCGCAACCGTGCACTTATCTTGCGTCAAGATTACCACTATCTCCAAATGGACTAAATCAAGCTTCCACTTGAGCCTCGTAACCTAGGAGTACCACCGAGTGCATCCAAAACGATTTATGAGCCAATGGTATGTTTGGCGCAAACCGTGCACCTACCTTGCACCGACACAAACAATGTCTCCAAACGGACTCAAACCAAGATTCCACATGGCCCACGTCACCTAGTAGTTCCATCCGGTGCGTCCAAAATGATTTTCGAGCCTCTAGTACGCTTGGTTTAAACCGTGCACGTATCTTGTGTCAAGATTACCAGTCTCTAAATGGACTGAATCGAGCTTCCACCTTATCAGCTAGGAGTACCATCGGGTGTGTCCAAAATGATTTCTGAGCCTACGACATGTTTGGCACAAACCGTGCACCTATCTTGCACCGACGCGGACACTACCTCCAGACGGACCGAAATGAGATTCCACATGACCCACATTACCAAAGAGTTCCATCGGGTGCGTCCAAAATGATTTCTGAGCCTGTGCTATATTTGGCGCAAACCGTGCACCTACCTTGTGTCAAGATTAGCACTATCTCCAAATAAACTGAATTGAGCTTCCACTTGAGCCTTGTTACCTAGAACTACCACCGGGTGCGTCCAAAAGGATTTCTGAGCCAATGGTATGTTTGGCACAAACCGTGCACCTATCCTGCACAGACATAAACAGTCTAAAAACGGACTGAATCAAGATTCCACATGACCCACGTCACCTAGTAGTTCCATCCGGTGCGTACAAAATGTTTTTCGAGCCTCTAGTATGCTCGGTGCAAACCATGCACCTATCTTGCGTCAAGATTACCACTATTTCCAAAGGATGGAACTGAGGTTGCACTTGAGCCTCCTCACCTTGGATTACCATCAGGTGTGTCCAAAATTATTTCTGAGCCTATGAGATGTTTGCGCAAACCGTGCACCTATCTTGCACCGACACCTACATTGTCTCTAAACGGACCGAAACGAGAATCCACATGACCCACATCACCAAGGAATTCCATCAGGTGCGTCAAAAATGATTTCCAAGCCTGTGGAATGTTCATCACAAACTGTGCTCCTATCTTGTGTCAAGATTATCACTATCTCCAAATGAACTGAATCAAGCTTTCACTTGAGCCTCGTCACCTAGGAGTGCCACTAAGTGTGTCCAAAACGATTTCTAAGCCAATGGTATGTTTGGCACAAACCGTGCACCTATCTTGCGTCAAGATTATCACTATCTTCAAAGAAACTAAATCGCGCTTCCACTTGAGCCTCTCACCTAGGAGTACCACCTGGTGTGTTCGAAACGACTTCTGAGCCTATGGTATGTTTGGCGCAAATCGTTCAATTGTCTTGCACCGATACTAACACTGTCTCTAAATGGACCAAAAGGAGATTCCACATGACCCACGTCACCTAGGAGTTCCATCGGGTGTGTCCAAAATGATTTCTAAGCTTGTGGTACGTTCAGCGCAAACCGTGCTCCTGTCTTGTGCTAAGATTAGCACCATCTCTAAATGAACTGAATCAAGCTTCTACTTGAGCCTGTCACCATACCATTGGGTTCGCCCAAAACAATTTCTGACCCTATGGTATGTTTGGCGCAATCCGTGCACCTATCTTGCGTTAAGATTACCACTATCTCCAAATAGTCTGAATCGGGCTTCCACTTGAGCCTTGTAACCTAAGAGTACCACCGAGTGCGTCCAAAATAATTTCTGAGCCAATGGTATGTTTGTCACAAACCATGCACCTCTCTTCCATCGGGTGTGTCCAAAACGATTTATGAGCCTATGGATGTTTAGCGCATACCATGCACCAATCTTGCACAAACACTAACACTGTCTTCAGATGGACTGAAACGAGATTCCACATGACCCACGTCACCTAGGAATACCACCGGGTGTGTCCAAAATGATTTCTAAGCCACTGGTATATTTGGCGCAAACCGTGCACCTATCTTGCATCAAGATTACCACTATCTCCAAATGGACCGAATCGAGCTTCCACTTAAGCCTCGTCACCTAGTAGTACCACCGGGTGTGTCCAAAATGATTTCTGAGCCAAGGGTATGTTTGGCACTAACCATGCACCTCTCTTACGTCAAGATTACCACTACCTCCAAACAGACTGAATCGAGCTTCTACTTGAGCCTCGTCACCTAGGAGTACCACCGAGTGTGTCCAAAACGATTTCTGAGCCAATGGTATATTTGGCGCAAACTGGGCACGGATGTTGCATCGACACAAACACTATCTCTAAATGGACCAAAACGAGATTCCACCTAACCCACATCACCTAGTAGTTTGATGTGGTGCGTCCAAAATGATTTTCGAGCCTCTAGTGCGATCGGTGCAAACCGTGCCCCTATCTTGCGTCAAGATTACCACTACCGCCAAATGGACTAAATTGAGCTTACACTTGAGCCTCGTCAGCTAGGAGTACCATCGAGTTTGTCCAAAATGATTTTTGAGCCTATGAGATGTTTGGCGCAAACCGTGCACCTATATTGCACCGACGCTAACACTACCTCCAGACGGACCGAAATGAGATTCCACATGACCCACGTTACCTATGAGTTTCATTAGGTGCATCCATAATGATTCCTAAACATGTGGTATGTTCAGCGCAAACCGTGCACCAATCTTGTGTCAAGATTAGCGCTATCTCCAAATGAACTGAATTGAGCTTCCACTAGAGCCTCGTTAGCTAGAAGTGCCACCGAGTGCGTCCAAAATGTTTTTTGAGCCAATGGTATGTTTGGGGAAACCGTGCACCTATCTTGCTCTGACACAAACACTGTCTCCAAACAGACGTAAACAAGACTCCACATGACCCACATCACCAAGTAGTTCTATCTAGAGCATACAAAATGATTTTTGAGCCTCTAGTACACTCGGCGCAAACCATGCACCTATTTGCATCAATATTACCACTGTCTCCAAATGGACTGAACCGAGCTTCCACTTGTGCCACATCACCTAGGAGTACCATCGGGTGTATCCAAAATGATTTATGAGCCTATGAGATATTTGGCGCATACCATGCACCAATCTTGCATCGACACTAACAGTCTCCAGACGGACTGAAACGAGATTCCACATGACCCACGTCACCTAGGAGTTCCATTGGGTTCACCCAAAATGATTTCTGAGCCTATGGTATGTTTGGCGGAACCGTGCACCTATCTTGCGTCAAGATTACCACTATCTCCAAATGGACTAAATCGAGCTTCCACTTGAGCCTCGTAACCTAGGAGTACCACCGAGTGCGTCCAAAACGATTTATGAGCCAATGGTATGTTGGCGCAAACCGTGCACCTACCTTGCACCGACACAAACAATATCTCCAAACGGACTCAAACCAAGATTCCACATGACCCACGTCACCTAGTAGTTCCATCCGGTGCGTCCAAAATGATTTTCGAACCTCTAGTACGCTCGGTTTAAACCGTGCACGTATCTTGTGTCAAGATTTCCACTGTCTCTAAATGGACTGAATCGAGCTAGGAGTACCATCGGGTGTGTCCAAAACGATTTCTGAGCCTATGAGATGTTTGGCACAAACCGTGCACCTATCTTGCACCGACGCGGACACTACCTCCAGACGGACCGAAATGAGATTCCACATGACCCACATTACCAAAGAGTTCCATCGGGTGCGTCCAAAATGATTTCTGAGCCTGTGGTATATTTGGCTCAAACCGTGGACCTACCTTGTGTCAAGATTAGCACTATCTCCAAATGAACTGAATTGAGCTTCCACTTGAGCCTTGTTACCTAGAACTACCACCGGGTGCGTCCAAAATGATTTCTAAGCCAATGGTATGTTTGGCGCAAACCATGCACCTATCCTGCAGAGACATAAACAGTCTAAAAACGGACCGAATCAAGATTCAACATGACCCACGTCACCTAGTAGTTCCATCTGGTGCATACAAAATGATTTTCGAGCCTGTAGTATGCTCGGTGCAAACCATGCACCTATCTTGCGTCAAGATTACCACTATTCCAAAGGATTGAACTGAGGTTCCACTTGAGCCTCCTCACCTTGAACTACCATCAGGTGTGTCAAAAATGATTTCTGAGCCTATGAGATGTTTGCGCAAACCGTGCACCTATCTTGCACCGACACCTACATTGTCTCCAAACGGACCTAAATGAGAATCCACATGACCCACATGACCTAGGAATTCCATCAGGTGCGTCAAAAATGATTTCTAAGCCTGTGGAATGTTCATCACAAATGAGATTCCTCCTGACCCACATCACCTAGTAGTTCCATCCCGTGCGTCCAAAACGATTTTTGAGCCTCTAGTGCGCTCGATGCAAACCGTGTACCTATCTTACGTCAAGATTACCACTAAGTCCAAACAGACTGAACTGGGCTTCCACTTGAGCCTAGTCACCTAGGAGTACCATCGGTTGTGTCCAAAACGATTTCGGAGCCTATGAGATGTTTGGCGCAAACCGTCCACCTATCTTGCACTGACACTTACACTGTCTCTAGATAGACCAAAATGAGATTCCACATGACTCACGTCACCAAGGGGTTCCATCGTGTGCGTCAAAAACGATTTCTGAGCCTATGGTACGTTCGGCGCAAACCGTGCACCTGTCTTGCATCAAGATTAGCACGATCTCCAAATGAACTGAATCAAGCTTTCACTTGAGCCTCGTCATGTAGGAGTACCACCTGGTGTGCCCAAAACGATTTCTCCGCCAATGGTATGTTTGGAGCAAATCATTCAATTATCTTGCACCAACACTAACACTGTCTCAAAACTGATCGAAAGGAGATTCCACATGACCCACGTCACCTAGCTTTTCCATCGGGTGTGTCCAAAACGATTTTTAAGCCTGTGGTACGTTCGGCGCAAACTGTGCACCTATCTTGCGTCAAGATTAGCACTGTCTCCAAATGAACTGAATCGAGCTTCCACTTGAGCCTCGTTACCTTGAAGTACCACCGAGTGCGTCCAAAACGATTTATGAGCCAATGGTATGTTTGGCACAAACCGTGCACCTACCTTGCACCGACACAAACAATGTCTCCAAACGGACTCAAACCAAGATTCCACATGACCCACGTCACCTAGTAGTTCCATCCGGTGCGTCCAAAATGATTTTCGAGCCTCTAGTATGCTCGTTGCAAACTGTGCATGTATCTTGTGTCAAGATTACCACTGTCTGTAAATGGACTGAATCGAGCTTCCACCTTATCAGCTAGGAGTACCATCGGGTGTGTCCAAAATGATTTCTGAGCCTATGAGATGTTTGGCGCAAACCGTGCACCTATCTTGCACCGACGTAGACACTGCCTCCAGATTGACTGAAATGAGATTCCACATGACCGACGTTACCTGGGAGTTCCATCGGGTGCGTCCAAAATGATTTCTGAGCCTATGGTATGTTTGGCGCAAACCGTGCACCTACCTTGTGTCAAGATTAGCACTATCTCCAAATGAACTGAATTGAGCTTCCACTTGAGCCTTGTTACCTAGAACTACCACCGGGTGCGTCCAAAATGATTTCTGAGCCAATAGTATGTTTGGCACAAACCGTGCACCTATCCTGCACCGACATAAACAGTCTAAAAATGGACCGAATCAAGATTCCAAATGACCCACGTCACCTAGTAGTTCCATCCGGTGCTTACAAAATGATTTTCGAGCCTCTAGTATGCTCGGTGCAAACCATGCACCTAACTTGCGTCAAGATTACCACTATTTCCAAAGGATGGAACTGAGCTTCCACTTGAGCCTCGTCACCTTGGACTACCATCAGGTGTGTCCGAAACGATTTCTGAGCCTATGAGATGTTTGCACAAACTGTGCACCTATCTTGCACCGACACCTACATTGTCTCCAAATGGATCAAAACAAGAATCCACATGACCCACATCACCTAGGAATTCCATTAGGTGCGTCAAAAATGATTTCTAAGCCTGTGGAATGTTCATCACAAATCGTGCTACTATCATGTGTCAAGATTATCACTATCTCCAAATGAACTGAATCGAGCTTTCACTTGAGCCTCGTCACCTAGGAGTGCCACCAGGTGTGCCCAAAACGATTTCTCGGCCTATGGTATGTTTGGAGCAAATCGTTCAATTATCTTGCACCGACACTAACACTGTCTCAAAACTGACCGAAAGGAGATTCCACATGACCCATGTCACCTAGCTTTTCCATCGGGTGCATCCAAAACGATTTCTGAGCCTGTGGTACGTTCAGCGCAAACTATGCACCTATCTTGCGTCAAGATTAGCACTGTCTCCAAATGAACTGAATCGAGCTTCCACTTGAGCCTTGTTACCTTGAAGTACCATCGGGTGCATCCAAAACAATTTCTGATCCAATGGAAAGTTTTCGCAAACTGTGCCCCTATCTTGCGCCGACTCTAACACTATCTCCAAACAGATTGAAACGAGATTCCACATGACCCATGTCACCTAGTAGTTCCATCTGGTGCATACAAAATGATTTTTGACCCTCTAGTACGCTCGGTGCAAACTGTGCACCTGTCTTGCATCAAGATTAGCACTATCTCGAAATGGATTAAATTGAGCTTCCACTTGAGCCTCGTCACCTAGCAGTACCATCGGGTGTGTGCAAAATAATTTCTGAGCCTATGGTACATTTGGCAAAAACCCTGCACCCATCTTGGACCAACACTAACACTGTCCGCAAACGGATCAAAAGGAGATTCCACATGAACCAAGTCACCTAGTAGTTCCATCCGGTGCGTGCAAAATGATTTTCAAGCATCTAGTACACTCGGTGCAAACCATACACCTATCTTGCGTCAAGATTACCACTATCTCAAAATGGACTGAACCAAGCTTCCACCTGAGCCTCGTCACCTAGGACTACCATCGGGTGTGTCCAAATCAATTTATGAGCCTATGAAATGTTTGGCACAAACCGTGCATCCATCTTGAACCAACACTTATACTATGTCCAGACAGACCGAAACGAGATTCCACATGACCCACGTCACCTAGCAGTACTATCGAGTGCGTCAAAAATGATTTCTGAGCCTGTGGTATGTTCGGCGCAAACCATGCACCTATCTTGCGTCAAGATTAGCACTATCTCCAAACGAACTGAATCGAGCTTACACTTGAGGCTCGTCACCTAGGAGTACCACTAGGTGTGTCCAAAATGATTTATGACCTATGGTATGTTTGGCGCAAATCATTCAATTATCTTGCACCGACACTAACGCAGTCTGAAAACGATCCGAAAGGAGATTCCACAAGACCCACGTCACCTAGGAGTTCCATCGGGTGCGTCCAACGGATTTCTGAGCTTGTGGTACGTTCGGCGCATACCGTGCACCTATCTTGTGCCAAGATTAGCAATATCTCCAAATGAACTGAATCGAGCTTCCACTTGAGCCTCTCACCTAACAGTACCGTTGGGTTCACCCAAAACAATTTTTGAGCCTATGGTATGTTTTCGCACAAACCGTGCACCTATATTGCGTCAAGATTACCACTATCTCCAAACAGACTGAATTGAGGTTCCACTTGAGCCTCGTCACCTAGGAGTACCACCGGGTGCGTCCAAAATGATTTCTAAGCCTATATATATTTGGCGCAAACCGTGCACCTATCTTGCGTCAAGATTACCACTATCTCCAAACGGATTGAATTGAGCCTCCACTTGAGCCTCGTAACCAAGGAGTACCACCGAGTGCATCCAAAACGATTTTTGAGCCAATGGAATGTTTGGCACAAACCGTGCACCTATCTTGCACTGACACAAACACTATCTCAAAACAGACCGAAACGAGACTCCACCTGACCCACGTCACTGAGGTGTTCCATCGGTTGGGTCCAAAACAATTTCTACGCGTGTGGCAAGTTCAGCGCAAACCGTGCACCTATCTTGCGTCAAGATTAGCAATATCTCCAAACAAACTGAATCGAGCTTCCACTTGAGTCTCGTCACCAAGGAGTACCAGTTGGTGCGTCCAAAATTATTTCTGAGCCAATGGTATGTTTGGCACAAACCGTGCACCTATCTTGCACAGACACTAACACTATCACCAAACGGACCGAAATGAGTTTCCACATGACCCACATCGAGTAGTTCCATCTGGTCCGTCCAAAATTATTTTTAAGCCTCTAGTATGCTCAGTGCAAATCGTGCACCTATCTTGCGTCAAGATTACCACTGTCTCCAAATGGACAGAACCAAGCTTCCATTGGAGCCTCGTCACCTAAGAGTACCAGTTGGTGCGTCCAAAATGATTTCTGAGCCAATGGTATGTTTGGCACAAACCGTGCACCTATCTTGCACAGACACTAACACTATCTCCAAACGGACCGAAATGAGTTTCCACATGACCCACATCGAGTAGTTCCATCCGGTCCGTCCAAAATTATTTTCAAGCCTCTAGTATGCTCAATGCAAATCGTGCACCTATCTTGCGTCAAGATTACCACTGTCTCCAAATGGATAGAACCAAGCTTCCATTGGAGCCTCATCACCTAGGAGTACCATCGGGTGTGTCCAAAATAATTTCTAAGCCTATGAGATGTTTGGCGCAAACGTGCACCTATCTTGCATCAACACTTCCACTTTCTCTGGACAGACCGAAATGAGAGTCCACATGACCCTCGTCACCTAGGAGTTCCATTGGGTGTGTCATAAACGATTTCTATGCTTGTGGTATATTTGGTGCAAACTGTGCACCTATCTTGCATCAAGATTAGCACTATCTACAAATGAACTGAATCGAGCTTCCACTTGAGCCTCGTCACCTAGGAGTACCACTAGGTCTGTCCAAAACGATTTCTGAGCCTATGGTATGTTTGGCGCAAATCGTACAATTATCTTGCACCGACACTAACAGTATCTCAAAATGGACCAAAAGGAAATTCCACATGACCCACGTCACCTAGGAGTTCCATCGGGTGCATCCAAAACAATTAGCACTATCTCCAAACCATGCAACTATCTTGCGTCAACATTAGCACTATCTCCAAATGGACTGAATCAAGCTTCCACTTGAGCCTCATCACCTAGGGTACCATCAAGTTCACCCCAAATTATTTCTGAGCCTACGGTATGTTTGGCGCAAACCATGCATCTATCTTGCGTCAAGATTACCACTATCTCCAAATGGATTGAATCGAGCCTCCTCTTGAGCATAATCACCAATGAGTACCACCTGGTGCATCCAAAAGGGTTTCTGAGCGAATGGTATGTTTGGTGCAAACCGTGCACCTATCTTGCACCGACACAAACACTGTCCCCAAACGGAACGAAACAAGATTCCACATGACCCACATCACCTAGTAGTTCCATCCGGTGCATCCAATATGATTTTCGAGCCTCTAATACCCTTGGTGCAAACCGTGCACCTATCTTGCATCAAGATTACCACTATCTCCAAACGGATTGAATCGAGCTTCCACTTAAGCCTCATCACCTAGGAGTACCATCGGGTGTGTCCGAAACGATTTCTGAGCCTATGAGATGTTTGTGCAAACTGTGCACCTATCTTGCACCGACACCTACATTTTCTCCAAACGGATCAAAACGAGAGTCCACATGACCCACATCACCTAGGAATTCCATCAGGTGTGTCAAAAATGATTTCTAGGCCTGTGGAATGTTCATCGCAAACCGTGCTACTATCTTGCGTCAAGATTATCACTATCTCCAAATGAACTGAATCGAGCTTTCACTTGAGCCTCGTCACCTAGGAGTGCCACCAGGTGTGCCCAAAATGATTTCTCAGCCTATGGTATGTTTGGAGCAAATCGTTCAATTATCTTGCACCGACACTAACACTGTCTCAAAACTGACCGAAAGGAGATTCCACATGACCTACGTCTCTTTTATGCTATATATGATCTTGTAGAATGTTTAGAGTAGATTGTGACTTAGTAGATAGTAGATACTTAGAATCCATTCTCTAGCTAATCCGACGTCACCTTATATCAATATGGAGTAGTCTATTTCTAATCGCTGTGTTATTTACCCATGAGCTTATAATTCATTATCTTTATTTATGGCTTACCCCCTGCCAAAGCAAGTGACTGTGTGACGAGTTTCTCATTAGTAATCATGTTTAGCAAAGCTGATCTCTAGTCTATGTCATTCTACACCTGCTTTCACCGTTCTCTTAAGCAAAATATAAATAACGATACCCAGAATACTTTTCCTGGTGAAATGCTACAATGAGGTATTTTATCTGTGCGCTTGCGGATAGAATAGATTATCTTCTAAAGAGCCCTTTACATTTATAAATACCTATGTACACTCTGGCACCATGCTGGGGATGACAACCTAGTATTTAAGTGGTGTTAGTAAGTGTCAACAGGTGCGTCCAAAATGATTTTCTGAGCCTATGGTACGTTTGGCGCAAACTGTGCAACTATCTTATGTCAAGATTAGTAGTATCTCCAAACAGAATGAAACGAGCACCCACTTGAGCCTCGTCTCTTAGGAGTACCATCGGGTGCATCCAAAATGATTTCTGAGCCTATGGTACGTTTAGCACAAACCATGCACCTATCTTGCACTGACACTAACACTATATCCAAATGGACCGAAACAGGATTCCACATGGCCCACGTCACCAAGGAGTTCCATCGGGTGCGTCCTAAATGATTTCTGAGCCTATGGTACATTTGGCACAAATCATGCACCTATCTTGCGTGAAATTAGCACGATCTCCAAATGGACAAAATCGAACTTCCACTTGAGGCTCATCACCCAGAAGTATCATTGGGTGCGTCCAAAACGATTTCTGAGCCTATGGTATGTTCAGCGCAAAACGAGCACCTATCTCACATCACGATTAGCACTATCTCCAAATGGAATGAAACGAGCATCCACTTGAGCCTTGTCACCTAGGAGTACCATCGGGTGCGTCCAAAATGATTTCTGAGCCTATGGTATGTTTGGCGCAAACCGTGCACCTCTCTTTCGTCAAGATTAGCAGTATCTCCAAAAGGGAATGAAATGAGCATCCACTTGTGCCTGATCACCTAGGAGTACCATCGGGTGCGTCCAAAATGATTTCTGAGCCTATGGTACGTTTGGCGCAAACTGTGCTCCTATCTTTAGTCAAGATTAGCAGTATCTCTATACGGAATGAAACGAGCATCCACTTGAACCTCGTCACCTAGGAGTACCATCAGGTGCATCCAAAATGATTTCCTTGCCAATGGTACGTTTAGCGCAAACCATGCACCTATCTTGCACCGACACTTACATTGTAACCAAATTGACCGAAAAACAGATTCCACATGACCCACATCACTTAGGAGTTCCATTGGGTGCGTCCAAAATGATTTCTGAGCCTATGGTACCTCAGCGCAAACCGTGCACCTTTCTTACGTCAAGAATAGCCCAATCTCCAAACGGACTGAATCGAGCTTCCACTTGAGCCTCGTCACCTACGAGTACCATCACGTGCATCCAAAACGACCTCTATGCCTTTGGTACGTTTGGCGCAAACTGTGCACCGACACTAACACTGTCTCCCAATGGACTAAAACGAGATTCCAAGTGACCCACGTCACCTAGGAGTTCCATCAGGTGCGTCCAAAATGATTTCATAGCCTATGGTACATTCGGTGCAAACTATGCACCTATCTTGCGTCACGATTAGCACTATCTCCAAATGAACTAAACCAAGCTTGCACTTGAGCCTCGTCACCTAGGAGTACCATCGGGTGCGTCCAAAATGATTTCAGATCCTATGGTATGTTCGGCACAAACCATGCACCTATCTTCCATCAAGATTAGCACTATCTCCAAACAGAATGAAACGGGCATCCACTTGAGCCTCGTCACCTAGGAGTACCATTGGGTGTGCCAAAACAATTTCTGTGCCCATGGGACGTCACCATGGAGTTCCATCGGGTGCGTCCAAAATGATTTCTAAGCCTATGGTATGTTCAGCGCAGCCGTGCTCCTATCTTGCATCAAGATCAGCACTATCTCTAAACGGACCGAAACGAGATTCCACATGACCCAAGTCGCCTAGGAGTTCCAACGGGTGCGTCCAAAATGATTTATGAGCCAGCGGTATGTTTGGAGCAAAGCGTGCACCTATCTTGCATCAAGATTAGCACTATCTCCAAACAGACTAAATCGAGCTTCCACTTGAGTCACGTCACCTAGGAGTATGATCGGGTGCATCCAAAATGACTTCTGAGCCTATGGTACGTTTGGCGCAAACCGTGCACCTATCTTGCATGAAATTAGCACGATCTCCAAATGGACATAATCGAGCTTCCACTTGAGCCTCGTCACCCAGAAGTGTCATTGGGTGCGTCCAAAACAACTTCTGAGCCCATGGTACATTTGGCGCAAACCGTGCACCAACACAAACACTGTCTCCAAATGGACCAAAATGAGACTCCACATGACCCACGTCGCCTAGGAGTTCCATCGGGGGCGTCCAAAATGATTTCTGAGCCTGTGTTATGTTCGGTCCAATCAAGCACCTATGTTGCATAAAGATTAGCACTATCTCCAAACGATCATCCACTTGTGCTTGTCACCTAGGAGTACAATCAGGTGTGTCCACAACGATTTCCAAGCCTATGTATGTTTGGCGCAAACCAAGCTCCTATCTTCCACTGACACTAACACTGTTTCCAAACAGACTGAAACGAGATTCCACATGGCCCACGTCAGGAAGGAGTTCCATCAGGTGCGTCCAAAACGATTTCTGAGTCTATGGTACGTTGGCGCAAAACGTGCACCAATCTTGCGTCAAGATTAGCACTGTCTCCAAACGGTCTGAATCAAGCTTCCACTTGAGCCTCGTCACCTAGCAATATAATTGGGTGTGTACAAAACTATTTATGAGCCTATGGTACATTTGGCGCAAACCGTGCACCTATCTTGCACCGACACTAACACTGTCTCCAAATGGACCGAAACGAGATTCCACATGACCCATGTTGCCTTGGAGTTCCATCGGGTGCGTCCAAAATGATTTCTGAGCCAGCGGTATGTTTGGAGCAAAGCGTGCACCTATCTTGCATCAAGATTAGCATTATCTCCAAATAGACTGAATTGAGCTTCCACTTGAGCCTCATCACCTAGGAGTACGATCGGGTGCATCCAAAACGACTTCTGAGCCTATGGTACGTTTGGCGCAAACTGTGCACTGACACTAACACTGTCTCCAAACGGACCAAAACGAGACTCCACATGACCCACTCACCTAGGAGTTCCACAAGGTGTGTCCAAAATGATTTCTGCCTGTGTTACATTTGGCCCAATCAAGCACCTATGTTGGGTAAACTTAGCACTATCTCCAAACGAGCATCCACTTGAGCCTCGTCACCTAGGAGTACCATTAGGTGTGTCCAAAATGATTTCTGAGCCTATGGTATATTTGGCACAAACCATGCTCCTATCTTGCACCGACACTAACACTATGTCCAAACCGACCGAAACAACATTCCACATGGCCCACGTCACGAAGGAGTTCCATCGGGTGCGTCCAAAATGATTTCTGAGTCTATGTTACGTTCGGCGCAAACTGTGCAACTATCTTGCGTCAAGATTAGCAGTATCTCGAAACAGAATGAAACGAGCATCCTCTTGAGTCTCATCACCTAGGAGTACCATCGGGTGCGTCCAAAATGATTTTATGAGCGTATGGTATGTTTGGCGCAAACCATGCACCTATCTTGCACCGACAGTAACACTATATCCAAATGGACCGAAACGGGATTCCACATGGCCTACGTCACCAAGGAGTTCCATTGGGTGCAACCTAAATGATTTTTGAGCCTATGGTATGTTTGGCACAAATCATGCACGTACTTGCGTGAAATTAGCACGATCTCCAAACGGATGGAATCGAGCTTCCACTTGAGCCTCGTCATCCAGAAGTGTCATTGGGTGCATCCAAAATAATTTCTGAGCCATTAGCGCAAACCTTGCACCTATCTTGCTCTGACCTAACACTCTCTCCAAATGGATTGAAACTAGATTCCACTTGACCCAAGTCACCTAGTAGTTACATCGGGTGTGTCGAAAATAATTTCTGAGCTTGTGGTACGTTTGGCGCAAAACGAGCATCTATCTCACGTCAAGATTAGCACTATCTCGAAATGGAATGAAATGAGCATCCACTTGTGCCTCATCACCTAGGAGTACCCTCGTGTGCGTCCAAAACGATTTCCAAGCCTATGGTACGTTTGGCCCAAACCATGCACCTATCTTGTGTGAAATTAGCACGATCTCCAAACGGACAGAATCGAGCTTCCACTTGAGCCTCGTCACCCAGAAGTGTCATTGGGTGCGTCCGAAACGACTTCTGAGCACATGGTATGTTTGGCGCAAACCCTGCACTAACACAAACACTGTCTCCAAATGGACCAAAACGAGACTCCACATGACCCACGTCGCCTAGGAGTTCCATCGGGTGCATCCAAAATGATTTCTGAGCCTGTGTTATGTCCGGGCCAATCAAGCACCTATGTTGCGTAAAGATTAGCACTATCTCCAAACGAGCATCCACTTGAGCCTCGTCACCTAGGAGTACCATCGGGTGTGTCCAAAATGATTTCCGAGCCTATGGTATATTTGGCCAAACCATGCTCCTATCTTCCACTGACACTAACACTGTCTCCAAACGGACCAAAACGAGATTCCACATCGCCCACATCATGAAGGAGTTCCTTCGGTTGCGTCCAAACGGATTTCTGAGTCTATGGTATGTTCGGTGCAAAACATGCACCAATCTTGCATCAAGATTAGCACTATCTCCAAATGGTCTGAATCATGCTTTCACTTGAGCCTCATCACCTAGTAGTATCATTGGGTGCATCCAAAATGATTTTATGAGCCTATGGTATGTTTGGCGCAAATCATGCACCTATCTTGCACCGACACTAACACTATCTCCAAATGGACCGAAACGAGATTCCACATGACCCAAGTCGCCTAGGAGATCCATTGGGTGCGTCCAAATTGATTTATGAGCCAGCAGTATGTTTGGAGCAAAGCGTGCACCTATCTTGCATCAAGATTAGCACTATCTCCAAATAGACTGAACTGAGCTTCCACTTGAGCCTCGTCACCTAGGAGTATGATCGGGTGCGTCCAAAATGAATTCTGAGCCTATGGTATGTTTGGCGCAAACCGTGCACTGACACTAACACTGTCTCCAAACGGACCAAAACGAGACTCCACATGACCCACTCACCTAGGAGTTCCACTGTGTGCGTCCAAAATGATTTCTAAGCTTGTGTTACGTTCAGGCCAATCAAGCACCTATGTTGATATGAACCCGCTAGGGTTTATGGACGATCTTTCGATGAGAGGCGTGAGATCACTCGATTTGGTGGATGGAGATGACGTTCACGGCCCGACTACAGCCTTCGAAGACCGCGCCATAGCAACCGATACACCACCTCCAAAGGCTGTCACGATCTTGTGGAGCGCGACAACCAGCCACTAGGGCTCCCGTCCTGCAAGCAATCGAAGAACTAGCAAGAACAAGGAAACAAGCACTGAATTTGCAAGATGAAATTGAAATCCTCAAACTGAATCTTAGATATGAGTGGAGTTCTGAAGACAAGGAGACGGGTGGCTGGATCAGCACACGCGCCTACAAGCAAGTAGCAAAGGCTAAACTTGATCTAAACTAAACCCCAGTGTTCCTGGTGGCGGCTAAGGGGTATATGATGTGTGGAGGACGACCACAAGAGAGTTTGGGTCGTGCTCCAACCCTAGGACGCGTCCCTACTGGACTCTAAAAGATACAAGCCCATTGGACTAACTTAAGGTGGCGCAGCACCCTGGACAGAATAGACCTCCCAGTGATTTTTGGACTGTTGACGCCGTTTATGAGCAGGTATGAGTATGTGGTCAGATCCGTATGAAAGTAGACTTTATTAGCTTTCCAACAAGTCCAGAATCACCCCAATCCGACTCCGTATGTAACCGTGGCGACCGTCACAAGTTGGAGGTGTGCTGCAGTCCGAATCCAGCCTACGCGAGTCCTTTTCCCTTTCGGTCTTCTCCTTGATTCCTAATCAAAACAAGAGTGCACGTGTCTCCAAGATCTAAACAGGATGGACAAGAGCTCAAGAAGGAACTCACTTGATGATTAAGTGTTCGAGCACGAGCACGGGTAATAGGACCAGCAGGTGTCGGCGTGGACGGCGTGGATGTATGATCGGTGTTGATGTCCTCATCATCCTCCCTTTCTTGAATTTGAGTCGTCCTCGACTCAAGCTCATCTTCCTCACCCAAATAAGGCTTCAAATCTGCAATGTTAAATGTGGGACTAACCCCAAAATCTGCAGGAAGATCAAGCTTATATGCATTATCATTTATTCGTTGCATCACTTTAAAAGGACCATCCGCTCTAGGCATCAATTTAGATTTTCTTAATTCAGGAAACCTATCCTTTCGCAAATGCAACCAAACCCAATCTCCAGGTTCAAGAATCAATTCCCTTCTACCTTTATCTACAGCAAATTTGTACTTAGCATTCATGCGCTCTATGTTTTCTTTAGTGGTTTCATGTAGTTTTAGCATCAATTCAGCACGTTGCTTAGCATCAAAATTCAACTTTTCAGAACTTGGCAATGGCATTAAATCAATAGGAGCATGTGGTAACAAGCCATAAACAATCTCAAAGGGACACATCTTCGTAGTAGAATGCAGCGAACGATTATAAGCAAACTCAATATGAGGCAAACAATCTTCCCACATCTTAATATTCTTCTTTAAAACAGTCCTTAACATAGTAGACAAAGTTCTATTCACAACTTCAGTTTGACCATCAGTTTGGGGGTGATAAGTGGTGGAAAATAAAAGCTTAGTCCCCAATTTGGCCCATAAAGTTCTCCAAAAATGGCTAAGAAATTTAGCATCACGATCAGAAACAATTGTATTTGGCACACCATGCAAGCGAACAACTTCTTGAAAGAACAAATCAGTCATATTTGTAGCATCATCAGTTTTATGACATGGTATGAAATGTGCCATTTTAGAGAATCGATCCACAACCACAAAAACACTATCTCGCCCTTTCCTAGTCCGTGGCAATCCCAACACAAAATCCATAGAAATATCCTCCCAAGGAGCACTAGGAACAGGAAGAGGCATATACAAACCGTGTGGATTCAACCGGGACTTAGCCTTTTGACATGTTGTGCAGCGAGCAACAAATCTCTCCACGTCTCGTCGCATCCTTGGCCAAAAGAAATGACCAGCAAGAATGTCCTCCGTCTTCTTCGCTCCAAAATGCCCCATCAAGCCACCTCTATGCACTTCCTGCAGCAACAACAAGCGAACGGAGCTAGCTGGAATGCATAGCTTGTTAGCTCTAAACACAAACCCATCATTGAGGATGAATTTGTTCCACGTTTTCCCATCTTTACAATGCAGCAGCACTTCTTTAAAATCAGCATCATGAGCATATCGGTCTTTAATTGTTTCTAACCCAAAGATCTTGTAATCAAGTTGATTCAGCAAAGTATATCTCCTAGACAATGCATCTGCAATGATATTATCCTTCCCTTTCTTGTGTTTGATAACATAAGGAAAAGATTCAATAAATTCAACCCATTTTGCATGTCTACGATTCAGTTTTCCTTGACTACGAATATGCTTCAAAGATTCATGATCAGAATGTATAACAAATTCTTTGGGCCACAAATAATGTTGCCATGTTTCTAATGTCCGCACTAGAGCATATAATTCCTTATCATATGTAGAATAATTAAGAATAGGCCCGCTCAATTTCTCACTAAAGTATGCAACAGGTTTTCCTTCTTGTAACAAAACACCACCCAATCCAATTCCACTCGCATCACATTCAAGCTCGAAAGTCTTATTAAAATCAGGGAGTTGGAGTAGAGGTGCATGTGTTAACTTATCTTTCAGCACATGGAAGGCGTGCTCTTGTGCTTTGCCCCAAGAAAAGGGCACTCCCTTCTTTGTAAGCTCACTCAATGGTGCAGCAATGGTGCTGAAGTCCTTCACAAAACGGTGATAGAAACCAGCAAGTCCTAGGAAACTCCGCACTTGTGTGACCGTCGTGGGTACAGGCCATCCTTGTATAGCTTCCACCTTGGCTTTATCAACCTCAATTCCCTGTGGAGTGACAACATAGCCAAGAAACGATACTCGATCGGTGCAGAAAGTGCACTTCTCAAGGTTACCAAACAAACGTGCATCACGTAGAGCATTGAAAACAGCACGTAAGTGATCAAGGTGTTCATCCATGGATTTGCTATAAATTAGTATATCATCAAAGTAGACGGCAACAAATTTCCCAATGAAAGCACGCAAAACCTCGTTCATTAATCTCATGAAAGTACTAGGTGCATTAGTTAACCCAAAAGGCATGACTAACCACTCATATAGACCGAACTTGGTTTTGAAAGCAGTTTTCCATTCATCTCCCAATTTCATACGAATCTGATGGTACCCACTACGCAAATCAACCTTTGAAAACACAACAGCACCACTCAATTCATCAAGCATATCATCTAATCGTGGAATAGGGTGTCGATATCGAATGGTGATATTATTAATAGCCCTACAATCAACACACATGCGCCATGTTCCATCTTTCTTAGGCACTAAAATCACTGGAACAGCACAAGGACTAAGAGACTCACGCACATAACCTTTGTCTAGTAGTTCTTGCACTTGTCGCTGAATTTCCTTCGTTTCCTCCGGATTGGTCCTGTATGGCGCATGGTTTGGCAAAGATGCTCCAGGGATAAGATCAATTTGGTGCTCAATCCCTCGTATTGGTGGCAGCCCCGCTGGTATCTCAATGGGGAACACATCAGAATACTCCTGCAAAATGTTAGCAACAGCAGGGGGCAAAGAACGTTGCATATCCTCAAATGAAATCAAAGCATCCTTGCATACCAAAGCATAAGCAACAGAGGTGGATGCATTGAACTCATTAATATCAGATTTTGTAGCAAGCATACAACGTCCTTTCAATGTTATCTCATCTTTGTCATCAACAACAGATTTGTCACTCTCGCTCTTTGCTTTTGCAGCCTTAGTAACATCAGATTGCATAATAGCTTCAGGAGACATAGGATGCAACACAATTTTTTGATCATGGTATAGAAACGAATATTGATTTGATCTACCATGATGCATCGAATCTCTATCAAATTGCCATGGTCTACCTAGCAGAATATTGCAAGCTTGCATAGGCACAACATCACATTCAACAATATCTTTGTATGATCCGATGGCAAAATCGATTCGCACCAAACTCGTTACCTTTGCCTTACCACTGTTGTTCAGCCATTGGATGTAGTAGGGATGGGGATGTGGTTTGGTGGTGAGGGCGAGCTTCTGTACCATGTCGCTACTTGCCAAGTTGTTGCAGCTACCTCCATCAATGATCATGCGGCACGAACGCTCCTTGATGACACACTTTGTTTGGAATAAAGTGTGTCGCTGATTTTGCTCCGCCTTCTCCATTTGTGCACTAAGCACTCGCTGTACAATCAAGCTCTCATAGTGCTCCGCGTCACCTGCATTGATGTGTTCTTCTATGTGTTCCTCACTACCTGCATAGTCAGCCGCAAGCAATGCAAGTGTATCTTCATCAAAATCACTAGCAGATGAACACTCACCATCATCTTTGACAATCATAACACGCTTGTTTGGGCAGTCACGCATCATATGGCCATATCCCTTACACCGATGACATTGTATGTTGCTTGTTCTACCTGTCGATGCCACGGATGAAGTACTCGCAGCCGGCTTTTGCACTGTCTTCACTACTGAATTGGTGGGGGCAGCTCGAGTCTTGTCACTAGATGATGGCGTAGGAGTACGTGTAGACGGAGTTGTAGATGGGCGCGGCTGCCATGAACTAGCTTTCCCTGCAGAAACATTAGTCCTTGCGCTAGCACATCGTCCCTGCACTTCCCGTTCAGCTTTACAAGCAAGATGAAACAGTTTGGTTACGTTATTGTATTCTTTGTAAGCGAGGATATCCTGAATTTCCCGATTTAATCCTCCTAAAAATCTAGCCATAGCAGGTTCCTCATCCTCCTCTAATTTACAACGCAACATACCCGTTTGTAATTCCTGATAGTATTCTTCTACACATTTAGATCCTTGTCTCAATTGCTGCAACTTATTTATCATATCACGGGCATAGTAAGATGGAACAAATCTAGCTCTCATGGCTCGTTTCAGCGCATCCCAAGTTTTAGGTATGTTATGAGGATTTTTCTTGCCATATTCGATCCACCAAACAGAAGCAAAATCTGTGAACTCACTAGTAGCAGCCCTAACACGTGTGTTCTCAGGAAATTCATGGCATGCAAACTTTTGATCAACAGCAATCTCCCAAGTAATGTATGCATCAGGGTCATATTTACCATCAAAAGGAGGTATTTTAAATTTAATCTTACTGAAAGCATCATCATTATTGTGTACCTCGCGTCGGCGGCGGCCACCCATACCTCTACGGTTGTGACGTAGGCGACGTCGATCACGAGTCTCTCGATCATCATGTTCAGTATCACCTGTGTATTCTTCATCATAACTACCATCCTCTCGATCTTCCTCCTTTTCTTCTTTATGCTGGTCTTTATCATTGTTGTGGAGGTCATCAAAACGCCTCAGCAGAGCAGCAAGGCTTTTGTCCACACTAGCAATGGACTGCTCCAAACCTGCAAGCTTGTTGTTTGCGGCAATCTGAGTAGCCTCCAACTGCCCAAGTTTGTCATTTGTCACCTGCAAGTCATTATCACGTCCCTCCATGTGCAACTTCACTTTCCTTTCAAAATGTTGTATGATGCCCTTTGTGCGAGGCGAATGTGGAATTTGGTTATCTTCATCGGTCCCTGGCATGGTTCAAAGACAAAGACAACAAGAAGACAAGTGAAGAAATAAAAGCCCTACAACTACTAGGATGTAGCTACAGCAAGTCTCTCACTCTCCACCTATTACACAAGTTCTTACCAGTTCTTACCTTGCTCGATAGGAGCGGTCATCTACCAACAAGTCTGCAGCAATGGATGAAGTGTATCGGTGCCGCAGCACGAGACCTGTCAAGCTGTAGAATATGTGGAGCTATAGGTGGGCTGAAACAAGGAACGAACTAGCACCACGTTAGTTACAAAAAGCAAGCTGAATAATCGTTCAACCGGCGGTACTGTGCTGGTCCTAGTCTAGACCGTGCTAGAGACGCGAGCCTGGACACAAAGGAGAGCACAACACACCACCCAAAGTGAATGAAGAATCTCTAAGATCAGCCCCTTTCTCTTCTTTTCTTTTGCTTCTTTCTTTTTCTTTTTTTTTGAATATTTTTTTTCAGGGGCACTCAAAACTGATTATATGAACAAGAACACTCCCAAAGAGTAACTCAGCACACACACTTTCTCTCTCTCTCTCTCTCTAGAGTAAGCCACTCATTTAGATATGAATACTTGCTGCGTGGTTCGTTTGATATTTGTAGCACAGGGTGAACTGATTCCTTGTCTGATTGGAACTTCCGATTCTACTCGGACTTGGCCAACAGCGAGGAATACCCGATTCCTTGATCCGACTCAAACTTGAAAACCTACTTGGATTCGGCCAACAGAGAGGAACAGCCGATTCCTTGTCCGATTCAAACTTCAAACCCTACTTGGATTCGGCCAACAGAGAGACTATATGATAGCGTGTGTTGTGATAGAACGTGACAAGAACTCGAAACTCCAAAGGACTAAAACTAAGACCAGCAACTTGACACAACCGATGCAACCGACGACTCAACAAGCCCTAACTAGGTAGCACTAGCCACGGCCCAAAAGTCTATAGGATTGTAGGAAACTAATCTACTTTTTTTGGCTTTTTTTGGGCTGTAGGAAAAATAAAAACAGCGAAGAATTACAAGTCTCTCACCGATAAACCTTGCTCTGATTACCAATTGATATGAACCCGCTAGGGTTTATGGACGATCTTTCGATGAGAGGCGTGAGATCACTCGATTTGGTGGATGGAGATGACGTTCACGGCCCGACTACAGCCTTCCAAGACCGCACCTTAGCAACCGATACACCACCTCCAAAGGCTGTCATGATCTTGTGGAGCGCGACAACCAGCCACTAGGGCTCCCGTCCTGCAAGCAATCGAAGAACTAGCAAGAACAAGGAAACAAGCACTGAATTTGCAAGATGAAATTGAAATCCTCAAACTGAATCTTAGATATGAGTGGAGTTCTGAAGACAAGGAGACGGGTGGCTGGATCAGCACACGCGCCTACAAGCAAGTAGCAAAGGCTAAACTTGATCTAAACAAAACCCCAGTGTTCCTGGTGGCGGCTAAGGGGTATATGATGTGTGGAGGACGACCACAAGAGAGTTTGGGTCGTGCTCCAACCCTAGGACGCGTCCCTACTGGACTCTAAAAGATACAAGCCCATTGGGCTAACTTAAGGTGGCGCAGCACCCTGGACAGAATAGACCTCCCAGTGATTTTTGGACTGTTGACGCCGTTTCTGAGCAGGTATGAGTATGTGGTCAGATCCGTATGAAAGTAGACTTTATTAGCTTTCCAACAAGTCCAGAATCACCCCAATCCGACTCCGTATGTAACCGTGGCGACCGTCACAAGTTGGAGGTGTGCTGCAGTCCGAATCCAGCCTACGCGAGTCCTTTTCCCTTTCGGTCTTCTCCTTGATTCCTAATCAAAACAAGAGTGCACGTGTCTCCAAGATCTAAACAGGATGGACAAGAGCTCAAGAAGGAACTCACTTGATGATTAAGTGTTCGAGCACGAGCACGGGTAATAGGACCAGCAGGTGTCGGCGTGGACGGCGTGGATGTATGATCGGTGTTGATGTCCTCATCAAATGTTGGGTAAAGATTAGCACTACCTCCAAATGAGCATCCACCTGAGCCTCGTCACCTGGAGTACCATCGGGTGTGTCCAAAATGATATCTGAGCCTATGGTATGTTTGGCACAAACCATGCTCCTATCTTGCACCGATAACACTATCTCCAAACGGACCGAAATGAGATTGCATATGGCCCACGTCACGAAGGAGTTCCATCGGGTGCATCCAAAATGATTTCTGAGTCTAGTACGTTCGGCGCGAAACATGCACTAATCTTGCGTCAAGATTAGCACTATCTCCAAACGGTCTGAATCAAGCTTCCACTTAAGCCTCATCACCTAGGAGTACCATCGGGTGCGTCCAAAATGATTTTCTGAGCCTATGGCATGTTTGGCGCAACTGTGCAACTATCTTGCATCAAGATTAGTAGTATCTCCAAATAGAATGAAATGAGCATCCTCTTGAGCCTCATCACCTAGGAGTACCATCGGGTGCGTCCAAAATGATTTATGAGCGTATGGTATGTTTGGCGCAAACCATGCACCTATCTTGCACCGATAGTAACACTATATCCAAATGGACCAAAACGGGATTCCACATGGCCTACGTCACCAAGGAGTTCCATTGGGTGCAACCTAAATGATTTTTTAGCCTATGGTACGTTTGGCACAAATCATGCACCTATCTTGTGTGAAATTAGCATGATCTCCAAATGGACGGATTCGAGCTTGGAGTTCCATCGGGTGCGTCCAAAATGATTTCTGAGCCTGCAGAACGTTCGGCGCATACTGTGCCTCTGTCTTGCGTCAAGTTTAGCACTATCTCCAAATTAACTGAATCAAGCATCCACTTGAGCCTCGTCACCTAGGAGTACCATCAGGTGCGTCCAAAATGATTTCTGAGCCTATGGAACATTTGATGCATACCGTGCACCTATCTTGCGTCAAGATTAGAACTATATCAATGAACTGAATCAAACATCCATTTGAACTTCGTCACCTAGGAGTACTATCGGGTGCGTCCAAAACGATTTCTGAGCCTACGGTATGTTTAGCACAAACCGTGCACCTATCTTGCACCAACAACAACACTATCTCCAAATGGGCCAAAATGAGATTCCACATGAGCCACGTCGCCTTGGAGTTCCATCGGGTGTGTCCAAAACAATTTCTGAGGCTGTGGTATGTTCACCAGAAACCGTGCACATATCTTGCATCAAGATTAGCACTAGCTTTGAACGGTCTGAATCGAGCTTCCACTTGAGCCTCGTCACGTAGGAGTACCATCGAGTGCATCCAAAATGATTTCTGAGCCTGTGGTACGTTCAGCGTAAACTGTGCACCTATCTTGCGTCAAGATTAGCACTGTCTCCGAACGAACTGAATCAAGCATCCACTTGAGCCTTGTCACCTAGGAGTACCATCATGTGCGTCTAAAATGATTTCTGACCCTATGGTATGTTCGGCACAAACCGTGCACCTATCTTTAATCAAGATTAGCACTATATCAAATAAACTAAATCAAGCATCCACTTGAAATTTGTCAACTAGGATTACTATCGGGTGCATCCAAAATGATTTCTAGGCCTGTGGTTTGTATAGCACAAACCGTGCACCCATCTTGCACCGACTCGAACACTATCTCCAAATGGACCAAAATGAGATTCCACATAACCCACGTCACATTGGAGTTCCATCGGGTGCGTCCAAAACAATTTCTGAGGCCGTGACACGTTCGGCACAAACCGTGCACCTATCTTGCATCAAGATTAGCACTATATCAAATAAACTAAATAAAGCATCCACTTGAAATTTGTCACCTAGGAGTACTATCGGGTGCATCCAAAATGATTTCTAGGCCTGTGGTATGTATAGCACAAACCGTGCACCCATCTTGCACCGACTCGAACACTATCTCCAAATGGACCAAAACGAGATTCCACATAACCCACGTCACCTTGGAGTTCCATCAGGTGCTTCCAAAATAATTTCTAAAGCTGTGATACGTTCGGCACAAACTGTGCACCTATCTTGCAACAAGATTAGCACTATCTCTGAACGAACCGAATCGAGCTTCCACTTAAGCCTCGACACCTAGGACTACCATCGGGTGCATCCAAAACGATTTCTGAGCCTACGGTATGTTCACCTATCTTGCACCGACACCAACACTATTTCCAAATGGACCAAAATGAGATTCCACATGACCCACGTCACCTTGGAGTTCCATTAGGTGCATCCAAAATGATTTCTAAGGGCGTGTTACGTTCAGCACAAACCATGCACCTAGCTTGCGTCAAGATTAGCACTATCTCTGAATGGAATGAATCAAGCTTCCACTTGAGCTTAGTCACCTAGGAGTACCCTCGGGTGCTTCCAAAGTGATTTCTGAGCCTAAGGTATGTTTAGCGCAAACCATGCCACTATCTTGAACTTACAGTAACACTATCTCTGTATGGACCGAAACGAGATTCCACATGAACCATGTCACCTAGTAGTTCTATCTAGTGCGTACAAAACGATTACCGAGCTTCTAGTATGTTCGACGCAAACCGTCCACCTATCTAGCTTCAAGATTAGCACTATCTCCAAACGAACTAAATCGAGCTTCCACTTGGGCCTCGTGACCTAGGAGTACCACTAGGTGCGTCCAAAATTATTTCTAAGCCTTTCATATATTTGGTGCAAACTATGCACCTATCTTGCACCACACTAGCACTGCCTCCAAATGAACATAAACGAGATTCCACAAGACCCACGTCAACTAGTAGTTCCATCGGGTGCGTCCAAAATGATTTATGAGCCTGTGGTACGTTCGGTGAAAACCGTGCACCTATGTTGCGTCAAGATTAGCTCTATCTCCAAACGAACTGAATTAAGCATCCACTTGAGCCTCATTACCTAGGAGTACCATCAGGTGCATCTAAAACGATTTTATGAGCCTTTGGTACGTTCGGCATAAACTGTGCACCTATCTTGCGTTAAGATTAGCACTATCTCCAAATGAGCTAAATCAAGCATCCACTTGAGCTTCGTCACCTAGGAGTACTATCGGGTGCATCCAAAACAAATTCTGAGCCTACGGTATGTATAGCAGAAACCGTGCACCCATCTTGCACTGACTCCAAAACTATCTCCAAATGGACCAAAACGAGATTCCACATGACCCACATCACCTCGGAGTTCCATCAGGTGCGTGCAAAACAACTTCTAAGGCTATGATACGTTCGGCACAAACCATGCACCTATCGTGCAACAAGATTAGCACTATCTTCAAACGGACTGAATCGAGCTTCCACCTGAGCCTCGACTCCTAGGAGTACCATTGGGTGTGTCCAAAATGATTTCTAAGCCTACGGTATGTTTAGCGCAAACCATGCACCTATCTTGCACCGACACCAACACTATTTCCAAATGTACCAAAATGAGATTCCACATGACCCACGTCACCTTGGAGTTCCATCGGGTGCATCCAAAATGATTTCTAAGGCTGTGTTACGTTCAGCACAAACCGTGCACCTATCTTGCGTCAAGATTAGCACTATCTCTGAACGGACTGAATCAAGCTTCGACTTGAGCCTCATCACAAAGGAGTACCATCAGGTGTGTCCAAAACGATTTCTAAACCTGTCGTATGTTTGGCGCAAACCCTGCACCTATCTTGCGCTGACACTAACATTGTCTCCAAACGGACCAAAACGAAATTTCACAAGACCCACGTCACTTAGGAGTTCCATCGGGTGCGTCCATAATAATTTTTGAGCTTGTGGTATGTTTGGCTCAAACCATGCACCTATCTTGCGCACTACCTCCAAATGGACTGAATCGAGCTTCCACTTGGGCCTCGTCACCTAGGAGTACCACCAGGTGCATCCAAAATAATTTTCTAAGCCTTTGGTATATTTGGTGCAAACTATGCACCAATCTTGCACCAACACTAGCACTGCCTCCAAATGGACAGAAACGAGATTCCATAAGACCCACATCACCTAGTAGTTCCATCGGGTGCGTCCAAAATGATTTCTGAGCCTGTGGTATGTTCGGCGAAAACCGTGCACCTATGTTGCGTCAAAATTAGCACTATCTCCAAACGAACTGAATTAAGCATCCACTTGAGTCTCATTACCTTGGAGTACCATCAGGTGCATCCAAAACGATTTTAAGAGCCTGTGGTATGTTCGGCGCAAACCGTGCACCTATCTTGCGTCACGATTAGCACTATCTCCAAATGAACTGAATCAAGCATCCACTTGAGCTTCGTCATCTAGGAGTACTATCGGGTGCGTCCAAAATGATTTCTGAGCCTACGGTATGTTTGGTGCAAACCGTGCACCTATCTTGCACCGACACCAGCACTATCTTCAAATGGACCAAAATGAGATTCCACTTGACCCCTGTCACCTTGGAGTTCCATCGGGTGCATCCAAAATGATTTCTGAGGCTATGGTATGTTTGGCACAAACCATGCACCTATCTTGCATCTAGATTAACACTATCTTCAAATGGAATGAATCAAGCTTCCTCTTGAGCCCCGTATCCTAGGAGTACCATCGGATGCGTCCAAAATGATTTCTGAGCCTGCGGAAAGTTTGGCGCATACTGTGCACCTGTCTTGTGTCAAGTTTAGCACTATCTCCAAATGAACTAAATCAAGCATCCACTTGAGCCTCATCACCTAGGAGTACCATCGGGTGCGTCCAAAACAATTTCTGAGTCTGTGGTACTTTCGACGCAAACTGTGCACCTGCCTTGCATCAAGATTAGCACTATATCAAATGAACTGAATCAAGCATCCATTTGAGCTTCGTCACCTAGGAGTACTATCGCGTGTGTCCAAAAGGATTTTTGAGCCTACGGTATGTTTAGCAGAAACCATGCACCTATCTTGCACCGACACCAACACTATCTCCAAATGGGCCAAAACGAGATTCCACATGATCCACGTCAGCTTGGAGTTCCATCGGGTGCGTCCAAAACGATTTCTGAGCCTGCAGAACGTTCGGCGCATACTGTGCCCCTGTCTTGCGTCAAGTTTAGCACTAGCTCCAAATGAACTGAATCAAGCATCCACTTGAGCCTCGTCACCTAGGAGTACCATCAGGTGCGTCCAAAATGATTTCTGAGCCTATGGAACGTTTGATGCAAACCGTGAACCTATCTTGCGTCAAGATTAGCACTATATCAAATGAACTGAATCAAACATCCATTTGAACTTCGTCACCTAGGAGTACTATCGGGTGCGTCCAAAACGATTTCTGAGCCTACGGTATGTTTAGCACAAACCGTGCACCTATCTTGCACCAACAACAACACTATGCCCAAATGGGCCAAAATGAGATTCCACATGAGCCACGTCGCCTTGGAGTTCCATCGGGTGCGTCCAAAACAATTTCTGAGGCTGTGGTACGTTCACCAGAAACCATGCACATATCTTGCGTCAAGATTAGCACTAGCTTTGAACGGTCTGAACCGAGCTTCCACTTGAGCCTCGTCACGTTGGAGTACCATCGAGTGCATCCAAAACGATTTCTGAGCCTGTGGTACGTTCGGCGTAAACCGTGCACCTATCTTGCGTCAAGATTAGCACTGTCTCCGAACGAACTGAATCAAGCATCCACTTGAGCCTTGTCACCTATGAGTACCATCATGTGCGTCTAAAATGATTTCTGACCCTATGGTACGTTCGGCACAAACCGTGCACCTATCTTGCATCAAGATTAGCACTATATCAAATAAACTAAATCAAGCATCCACTTGAAATTTGTCAACTAGGATTACTATCGGGTGCATCCAAAATGATTTCTAGGCCTGTGGTATGTATAGCACAAACCGTGCACCCATCTTGCACCGACTCGAACACTATCTCCAAATGGACCAAAACGAGATTCCACATAACCCACGTCACATTGGAGTTCCATCGGGTGCGTCCAAAACAATTTCTGAGGCCGTGATACGTTCGGCACAAACCGTGCACCTATCTTGCAACAAGATTAGCACTATCTTTGAACGGACCGAATCAAGCTTCCACTTAAGCCTCGACACCTAGGACTACCATCGGGTGCATCCAAAACAATTTCTGAGCCTACAGTATGTTTAGCGCAAACTGTTCACCTATCTTGCACCGACACCAACACTATTTCCAAATGGACCAAAATGAGATTCCACATGACCCACGTCACCTTGGAGTTCCATTAGGTGCATCCAAAATGATTTCTAAGGACGTGTTACGTTCAGCACAAACCATGCACCTAGCTTGCGTCAAGATTAGCACTATCTCTGAATAGAATGAATCAAGCTTCCACTTGAGCTTCGGGTGCGTCCAAAATGATTTCTGAGCCTAAGGTATGTTTGGCGCAAACCATGCCACTGTCTTGAACTGACAGTAACACTATCTCTGTATGGACCGAAATGAGATTCCACACGAACCATGTCACCTAGTAGTTCCATCTAGTGCGTACAAAACGATTACCGAGCCTCTAGTATATTCGACGCAAACCGTCCACCTATCTAGCTTCAAGATTAGCACTATCTCCAAATGAACTAAATCGAGCTTCCACTTGGGCCTCGTGACCTAGGAGTACCACTAGGTGCGTCCAAAATTATTTCTAAGCCTTTCATATACTTGGCGCAAACTATGCACCTATCTTGCACCAACACTAGCACTGCCTCCAAATGAACATAAACGAGATTCCACAAGACCCACGTCACATAGTAGTTCCATCGGGTGCGTCCAAACTGATTTATGAGCCTGTGGTACGTTCAGTGAAAACCATGCACCTATGTTGCATCAAGATTAGCTCTATCTCCAAACGAACTGAATTAAGCATCCACTTAAGCCTCATTACCTAGGAGTACCACTAGGTGCATCCAAAACAATTTTATGAGCCTATGGTACGTTCGGCATAAACCGTGCACCTATCTTGCGTTAAGATTAGCACTGTCTCCAAATGAGCTAAATCAAGCATCCACTTGAGCTTCGTCACCTAGGAGTACTATCGGGTGCATCCAAAACAAATTCTGAGCCTACGGTATGTATAGCAGAAACCGTGCACTCATCTTGCACCGACTCCAAAACTATCTCCAAATGGACCAAAACGAGATTCCACATGACCCACATCACCTTGGAGTTCCATCGGGTGTGTCCAAAACAACTTCTAAGGCTATGATACGTTCGGCACAAACCATGCACCTATCTTGCAACAAGATTGTACTATCTTCGAACGGACTGAATCGAGCTTCCACTTTAGCCTCGACTCCTAGGAGTACCATCGGGTGCGTCCAAAATGATTTCTAAGCCTACAGTATGTTTAGCGCAAACCGTGCACCTATCTTGCACCGACACCAACACTATTTCCAAATGGACCAAAATGAGATTCCACATGACCCACGTCACATTGGAGTTCCATCGGGTGCATCCAAAATGATTTCTAAGGCTGTGTTACGTTCAGCACAAACCGTGCACCTATCTTGCGTCAAGATTAGTACTATCTCTGAACGGACTGAATCAAGCTTCGACTTGAGCCTCATCACAAAGGAGTACCATCAGGTGTGTCCAAAATGATTTCTAAACTTGTCATATGTTTGGCGCAAACCCTGCACCTATCTTGCGCTGACACTAACATTGTCTCCAAACGGACCGAAACGAAATTCCACAAGACCCACGTCACTTAGGAGTTCCATCGGATGCGTCGATACTAATTTTTGAGCTTGTGGTTTGTTTGGCGCAAACCATGCACCTATCTTGCGCACTACCTCCAAATGGACTGATTCGAGCTTCCACTTGAGCCTCATTACCTTAGAGTACCATCGGGAGCATCAAAAACAATTTCAGAGCCGATGGTATGTTTGGCGCAAACCATGCACCTATCTTGCACTGACACTAGCATTGTCTCTAAATGGACCAAAATGAGATTCTACATGACCCACGTCACCTAGGAGTTCCATCGGGTGCATCCAAAAACGAGTTCTGAGCCTGTGGTACGTTCGGTGCAAACTATGCACCAATCTTGCGTCAAGATTAGCACTATCTTCAAATGGACTGAATCGAGCTTCCACTTGAGCCTCATTACCTTGGAGTAACATCGTTGCATCCAAAATAATTTCTGAGGCTATGGTATGTTTGGCGCAAATCGTGCACCTATCTTGCACCGACACTAAGACGATCTCCATACAGACCAAAACAAGATTCCACATGGCCCACGTCACATAGGACTTCCATCGGGTGTGTCCAAAATGATTTTTGAGCTTGTGGTATGTTCGGTTCAAACCATGCACCTATCTTACGCCAAGATTCGCACTATATCCAAATAGATTGAATCGAGCTTCCACTTGGGCCTCATTATCTTGGAGTACCATTGTTGCGTCCAAAATAATTTCTAAGCCTATGGTACGTTTGGTGCAAATTGTGCACCTATCTTGCACTAACACTAACACTGTCTCCAAACGGACCGAAACGAGATTTCACATGACCCATGCCACCTAGAAGTTTCATTGGGAGTGTCACAAAAATGATTGATGAGCCTATGGTAAGTTTGCCGCAAACTGTGCACCTATCTTGCACTGACACTAACACTATCTCTAAATGGACCAAAACGCCATTGCACAAGACCCACGCCACCTATGACTTCCGTCGGGTGTGTCCAAAATGATTTATTTGCCTATGGTAGGTTCGGCGCAAACCGTGAACCTATCTTGCGTCAAGATTAACACTACCTCCAAACATACTGAATCGAGCTTCCACTTGAGCCTCATTACCGTGGAGTACCATCAGCTGCATGCATAACGATTTCTGAGCCTATGGTACGTTTGGCGCAAATCATGATCCTATCATGCACTGAAACTAACACTGTCTCTGAACGGTTCCAAGCGAGACTCCACAAGACCCACGTCACCTAGGAGTTCCATTCGGTGCATACAAAATGATTTTGGAGCCTCTAGTACGTTCAACCCAAATTGTGCACCTATCATGCGTCTAGATTAGCACTACCTCCAAACAAATTGAATCGAACTTCCACTTGAGCCTTGTCACCTAGGAGTACTGTAACACCCCTGGTGTTTGTCTTGCATCTGTGCATCATATGAGCATGACATGAGCATGTGCACCATCATTTCATGTGCATTGTTCTTGAAACATGCCCTTGCAACAGTTGCAACATCTATGATTTAATGCATGTGTTAGGTATATGTTTGTTTGTTAATGCTAGCTTATGTGTGTACTACACTTTGTAGTAGTATGATGTGTGGCACAACACCTTGAAACATGATCATGCAACACATGCAACATGCGTAGTTAACCCATGCAACACATGCTTGCATAACAATGTTTCAATAGTGCTTTTAGTGTTGTTTCAATGCACTTGGATGTGACTTCTGCTCATATGAGATGCTATTGTGCAAATTGTTGCTTGGAAACATTTTTAACATGTTAGTGGAGCAAAATATTGCTAGGGTAACATGCCAAGTTTAAACTTGCAACAAAGTCATGAAACATGTGAAACATGGTGTTGCAACAAAATGAGAAATGTGATTGTTTGAATTGTTTCAACCAATGTCATACTTAGAAGTTGGTGTAACAAATGTGTAGTGGTCAATTATGGTCTAACACACCTTAAATACACTTGGGGTAATTAGTGGATCACTGTTCATGTTGACCAAATTGACTAATTTGCCCTCTAGGTGAGGTTTGACCATGAGATGACCTATAGAGTGTCTTACTTTGACTGTTTAAAAAGTCTAACCTAGAGATCTTTCAGGGATGTGCACCCCTTACCAAAGTTGTAGAAAATTTATTAAGGAAAAAAGTCTCAATATGGCCATCTCATAAAAATGACTGGAACACGCTCAAACATGGCCCACAAGTCAGTTTGAAGTGCTGTTCTAACACTTAGAAAATTTCCCTAAGTCCTAATGCAGTCACAGTTTCAGGTACCCCATTTTAGGGCTCTGTAGTTCCAAATCCAGGCTGAACTAGCTCAAGATCCTATTGACATATTTGTAGTGCTCACATAGCTCTATGATTTTGTCAATAGCGCCATCACCTAGTTCTCACTGGTTAATGAGATATAGTGCGTAGAAAACCGGGTTTCAGTCGGGGTTTAACTGAAACTCAGTTTCAGTTTCATGTGACCTACTTTGGAGAGCTATAACTCCCAAAATAAGCCAAATTAGTCCAAGCTCCTATTGACAATCTTGTAGTACACCTATAGCTCTACCATTTTGTTAATTGTGCTTCTCGCTAAATCCGGCTGGATTAGGAGCTAGAGGGTCGGGTAGGAGGTGGTTTCAGTTGGTTCCTCATCTGAATGAAGATGGAGGGGGAGGTGCAGTGGCCGACCAGGCTTAGGCCCTGCTCACCACTTGGCAAGCCGTATGCCAGCGCGTGTCCACTGGCCGGGCCACTGCATCCTACATGATCGCCACGACGTCGCGAGCTTGTCCCCTCTCTCATTTCTTCTTCTCCTTCCCTCTGTACAAGCCGAAGCGGAGGAACGCACCACCGCTGCCGCCATGAGCTCGCTGAGCTCATGAGCCACCGTCGTCGCACCTTTGCCCAATCCCAACCACACAAAGCTCCACTCCAACCCCCTCTACCTTGCCAACCCCTACATGGAACCATTTGAGCACCATTGAGGCCGCATTCCTCGGTTCTCTATCGCGGTGACCTCGCTAGAGCTCCTCCATGCGAGCGCTCACCGTGGTCCTGCCTCTCCATAGCACTTCCATGTGTGTGCTTGCGTGAACCGGAGTCGCCTGGACATCGTGCAGCCTATACATCCTAAAGGTGCAACCATTCTATATGAGGCTTATCATTGATACATTTGATGAATTGGTGCTGCACTAAGTGTGTGTATTTTCATTTTCAGAATTACTTACATGGATGAAGAGAAGGTTCAATTGCATATGGAAAGAATGGAAGGTTAATGAAGTTGATTGGGGACCAAGTCCAAATATTCCTAATGTCATCCACCAAGCCACCACGTCACTTTTGGCTCAAAGAAAGAAAGAGTCCAAGTCCAACATGTTTTGGAAGATGAATTCGGACTGCAGAAGAGTCCCAACTTTCGACGGTTGCCACGACTTCATACGGACTCCGATTGGGACGTTCTAGGACTTTTTGGAAAGCTTATCAAGTCTACTTTCCAACAGATCTAGACTCATGCCGATATCTTGTTAAATACGTCTGCAGTCTTCATTTTAATACCGAGACCTTTTCTGTCCACGGTGCTGCGTCACCTGATTGTTGCCCGATGGGCCGTGTATCAAGTGGGGCCCAATAGGGGTGTGTCCTAGGGTTGTGGGATGACCCCCACCACGTTCAGGTCATCCTCTACCCTCTCATATACCTCCATAGCCGCCACAAAGAGATTGGGTTTTTGTTTTGATGTAAGTTTAGCTCCTGCTACATCCTGGTAGACACATGTGTTGGTTAGACCATCTGTTCTACTTGATCCAGAACCCCACCTTTATGTGTATTAGATCTTAAACTTCATCTCATATTTGCAATTGAGTGCTTGTTCTACTTGTTCTTGCTTGTTCTTCGATAGCTTGCAGAATAACCCTAGTGGTTTGGTTGGTTGTGATCCGCAAGATCGTGACAACCGCTAGAATTGGTGTATCGATCGCTAAGGCGCAGCGTCCTTGGATGGTTGTAGTCGGGTCGTGAATGTCTCTCCAGTGAAATCGAAGTTATCATTCTCCACCGAAAGATTGGGACACACATACTCTTATCAACGAGGCCTAATAAATTAAGGTTGCCCGAACCCCAATAGTTCTTATGCACACCCACTCGGGGAAAGGCCCAATGTCCCTAAAAGACTAGTCCGATAGGGGAAGGGTGGCTCTCTCTTTTAAGGTGGCTTCCTCCTCCCAAGCTAAGCAAGGTGGGATTATTCAGAGGCTCACACGGTCACCGCCCGACTACAACTAGGCCACTTGGCCTTTTTTTGTTGCGTCTTTGCCAGCGGGTAATAGTGGAGGATGTCCTCATCATTCCCACCCCCTTAAACAAGAGCCCAGCTCTGATACCAAATGATACATCCGGCCCAGGTGGGGTTGGTCGAGGCCCAATAAATTAAGGTTGCCCGGACCCCAATAGTTCTTATGCACACCCACTCGGGGAAAGGCCCAATGTCCCTAAAAGACTAGTCCGATAGGGGAAGGGTGGTTCTCTCTTTTAAGGTGGCTTCCTTCTCCCAAGCTAAGTAAGGTGGGATTATTTAGAGGCTCACACGGTCACCGCCCGACTACAACTAGGCCACTTGGCCTTTTTTGTTGCGTCTTTGCCAGCGGGTAATAGTGGAGGATGTCCTCATCAGCTAGGGAGCCCCTCTCCAATGACCGCTATGCCTTCTACTGCTGGCGCGCTGCCGCTACATCACCACCGCTAGCCGTCCACTCCGGCAAGCACCTCCGGTGGTCCCGCGCTCCACTCCAGCCCATGCCGCGACTCGTCTGAGTGAGTAGAGCATGCCGGTGCCCTCACAGGTGCCCAAGACCTCATCGGCGGTGTGTTACCTCCGGCGGCCCACCGTCCCCTGGCCCGGTGTCTATGGCAGGCGGGACCCGCGTGTCAGCAGCTTCCCTTGTGCTAAGTTTGAGCGGGCCAGCTCTTGGGCCGGATCGGGTGTGAGCAGCGGCCTAGTGGCCATCTAGGCCTGTTAAGAGGGGTTTTGGAATTTTTGTTTTCGCTGAAAAGTGCTGATTATGTGCTAACCTTTGGAAAATTGTAAATTGAGCTAGGGTTGTCCAATGGATGTGGTTCCAATTTTGTTTTGCTCTGTGTTAGCTCTAGTTTTTATTAAAATTATGAAATGTGGTGTGTTTTGTTATAGAAAATAGAGTTTTATATTTATCTTTTCATGCATGTATTAAATGGTGTAAATTATAGATAATTCTCTGTAGCTCCTTTTGCAATGAAAATTTTGTGGGATGCTTATCTTGATATGATGCTACTACTGTTAAATTTTCACCATGTTTGGAGATCATATGCTCTAATTAAAGATGTGGCTTTGAATATGCTTTTATATAGCTTATCTTTTTGTTTATTATGATATCTCTTAATTGGCCTATAAGTGTGGCTCTGTAAAATTTGTGGATTTTTCTGGACACATTTTATAATTAATGATTATTTGTGCCTATGCATTTAAATAAATAAGAAAAAGGCTATTAAATAAATGTTTCTATGAGTAACATGTCATGCTTATTGTTCTTTGAGCATGTTTTAACTGTTGGGTAAGTTGGGTGCACCTTTGGTGATGTTTTACATAGCTTTTAGTAGATAAGTTTTTATAATTGCTATAAATGTCACTTTTCTGGACAGATTTCAGAGATGAGTAATTTGAGCAATGGTATGATTGTTTTCATTCTCTCTGTTGTATACAAGAGTTGTAGTAAACTTTATGATGTACCTTGTTTCAAATTTGGTGGCATTTGGCCCCATGGTTTAGGAATTATGCATGTCTTAAGAAGTGTCCAGTTGCAGTTTGCTCTCTGTTTGCCCAGAACAGATTCTGGGAATGTTTGAATTCGACCTGGTAAACTTATGAGTCATGCTTTGGTATCTGAAGAAGAAATGTAGGCAATTTCATAAGCTTTCCAAAATTTCCTTATGTTTGTCCAATGGAGTTATAGAACTCCAGTTATGAACTTTCTTAGTTGCTGCTGTTAACATGCTGGAAATACTAAATTTCTGGAATCTTGTTATGTGTGTGTTTAGTCTTAACTTTGGGGTATTTAGTGGTTGCTTAGGGATATTTACACATGTTAATACCAAAGAGGAGATTTGCACCTAAGCTTAAAGTGATTTGAATAGAGCACCACATGAATTGGTTTGTGCTTATGATGTTGCCATGTCATTACATTCATCTTCGCATCATTCATACATGTTCATAACTCATCATGTCATCCTTGGTGCATACATGAAATTCATTGGGTGCATATACATGCAATAGGTGAGCCGAGAATCGTGTCACGAGTGAAGCTCCGCAAGGCGTGAACCCCGAAGTTGGAGTCCGTTCAGGAGCCGGAGGTCCAGTCCGACGAAGCCAGAGAAGACGTGGAAGCCATTCTTGAAGCCGAACCTTGAGCTATCTTCTTTCGGTTAAGGCAAGCCCCAAAGCATTATAATCCTCCTACTTTTAAAGCAATTATCTATACATACATGTTATATATGTACTGTTGCATTACGTTATAGGAGTTGGTTGGAAACCCTTGTTGCATTGATAACACTCCTTGTCCAGCAATTTGAACCTTGAATCCAATGTAGACAGGATCGTATCTATGCTTAGCCCTGCTTAATTAGACTAGTAGAAGTTGGGTGATTTCCTATCACCTGCGAGATATAGGGCTTTACCTGGTCACGGTTGGCTATATTTGCTATCGTGGAAAAGAACCATATGTTAATATGAATAAAAGACTGAGCGGGGTCTTACGGTTGTAGTGATGCCACCTGTGTCGATTAAGGACCGAGACCTGAAGCCTTCTATGTCATTTTGAATGCATGCCTGACATTTAGCTGGCTGGCCTACGGTTACCGACCGTGAAGCCTAGTAGCTCAACTTAGGCTGCGAAGTCGAAAAGTGGAAGTCGCCTCGGAAGGGAGCCAGGGGGTCCAAGGGAAGGTGAGTTAAAAGTCCTGAGCATCCTGGCCACTGGTATCCCTGAGAATGCGGCACTGTTCGGGCCCACCCTGAGTTGTACCAAAGGTGTATGGCTGCCTTTAGCGGGGTTTGCCGGGTGAGTGTCAGGAATACCCCCTCAGCTTAGTTGGAATCGATTCGAGTCGCTGTCTCTCCCGGATAGTGAGAAACTTGACTGGTTATCTCCAGTGTAGATACACTAACTATATTGATGGTTCGGAATTGATGATAAGGATGATGATAACAGCCATGAGTAAACCGGATATGCTTATTATTGCTTGCTTAGCTTAATCAAGTGATTGCTATAGTATAGGTGCTAATCTAGTTAGCAGGTTAATCATGATTAACTTGATGCTTAAGCAAATAATGGTTACTTATCTGTATGAAGCTTTTCTGCAAATGAGTCAAGCTCGCCCACTATGTAAAGCCTTGCATCCTCCTTGGTGTCACTTTATTTCTGGTTTTTTTTGTCGGGTAAGTCTAGCTGAGTACCTTCTCGTACTCACGGTTTATTCCCAACTATTGGAGGTAGCAGATTCGTACTTGTTGCCACAAGTATTGTCTTTGCCATGTGGGCGTGAAGACTAGACCATATGGGCATGGTCTCTGTAGTATCTCTTCTGGTATGCTTTTTGCAGAATGTGACTATGTACTGGCCATATTTGACTTCAAATGGTTTCAGAAATTATGTTGCTTCCGCTAATCTTTACTTTGGTTTTGTAATAAATTATTCGTACTCCAGTGTATGAGATTACTTTTGGACTATTGCAACAAGTGGTGTGTTGTGTTGAATCACTACGATCTTGGCTCGTTATAGTTTGGTTTGAAATCCCTCATGATTTCGTGGACTACCGGAGTTATATGGGCTCAAGTTTGAGAATTTGATCGCTTTGGCAATTGTTTTTGGACTTGTGCTCTTATAATTCGGACGGTTCCATGACAGCTAGCATCGGAGCAAGATTCAATAGTTAAGCACGTCATTTGTGTATTTAAACAAAAGCTTTTGTGAAAAATCTTAATTTTAATCTAAAGAGTGCCAGTGGTCATATCATATATGCCCAAATTAGGACTATTAGTTGGCTTATTTAAGTACTGACTTGGGGGTTTTAAATTATGCATCTACGGCTGTGGCAAAGGTGAGAAATGTGATAACTTGACCGCAATTTGTTACCCTGTGGTCTAATGGTGGAGGTAACCTTCATACATGAATTAGCCATATATGTCGCTAGATTACTTTTTATGCAACGTCGCACCTTTGCCTAGGTAAGGGTGAGCTGTGAGAGCATGATCGGATATACTGCCGATCTAGGGGAGTGCTTATATGGTGCTAGAGTATTTACATGTTGCACGCATGTTCATACAAAGCTACCGACATGTTGGGTGTTTCCGTCCCTTGGGAGACAATGCCGTCATTAGGACGATAATTGGGTGTGGCCACCTTCGTGTACATAGGGGTGTATGCGAAGTGTGTAGATTTACTGCTTTCATTGAGTGATATATTGGGAACTGTTGGGCTAAAATGCAATTTTCTGCAGGTACACTAACAACGTTTCCTGTAGAGCGACTAGAATCGTTATTGAGAGAACGTGTATATGCCACCGAACTATACGCTAGAATTTTTTTAATTTTTCCTAGGTTTTTGAGGACGTACGGTTCGTGCATGCACCATGTTCGCATCATACATTGCATTCTGCATTACTCCCTCCCTTATAAATTGCTTACCCCATTCTTTCAAAATTTTCTTCCCTCCAAATAGTTTTCCCCATAAGCGGTTGCATTTCTTTCGCAAAGAATTATGGTAGTCAACCAACCTAGTGGAAGAAAGCAAGACACAATTTCATGATGTATCTCCTCTAGTTGGGATGTGTTTTGATCTACAACTCGCCTCTCCATTGCTTCTAACCTTGTATCCATCCTTGTTTGCTACCCCATCTTTGGATGAGGCTATTTTGCACGCCTAATTCCTAACACATGAGGATTCCTCATGGGTGTGTGTTTGGTAATGGTGTTATGATTAGTACTCCATGGTGCCACGACGAAACCAGGAGCCTCCTATGGTGCACGACACAAGGTTGTGCTGCTCGGCACGCGCAGGTATCAAGGATTACTAGTCATGATCCACTATGGAGCTACACCAATGTGTTATCTTCTCGTGAACCTTTCCTTGGATATCGTTCCCTATCTTGTTAGAAGATCAGTACCTCAAATCAAGATATTTTCTTCTTCTGAGATTGAAATTTGGATAGTTGGATATAAGCTCTCCCTCATGCTTATATATTCATCAGCAACCTTCCGACATCATCAATGCTTACTGGTTTCACATACTTGCAAATGTCTCGTCAGCTTCGCTCTAGCAATCGGAGTCATGGCAATATGGAACCGTCATCGTCTCCTCTGCACCCTACTTCTACTGAGTTGCTACAAATGCTTGTCGAAAGTCAGTGTGCCTTGGACGAGAGTGTCAGAAACCATGTTCATCAGGAACTTGAGCCTGTCTAGTACAACAACTATAAGGATTTCGTAGATACCGAGCCTCCTATTTTTCGAGAAGCAGAAGAACCACTTGAAGCAGATGAATGGTTGAACACTATCAAACAGAAGTTCCATGTGCTCAAGGTGGCAGATGATATGAAAACAGAATATGCTTCACAACAGATACAAGGGCCTGTAGGCATTTGGTGGTGTCATCATCGGAATACTCTGCCTAACAATATAGAAGTAGTTTGGGATCAGTTCAAGGAGGCATTTCGGAGACATTACATTCCTTCTAGACCCATGGCAATCAAGCACACCGAGTTTATGAAGCTCACCGAGGGAGACAAAAGCTTAACAGAATATCTGCATACTTTCATCAACTTGTCAAGATATGCTCTAGAATTTGTTAATACGGAGGTTAAGAAGATCGCTAGTTTTAAAACGGGGCTGTGTCCCAAATTGATGAAGGCCATGTGCAATAGCAAGTGTGCAACTTTCAACGAGTTTGTCAGTGATACTATCCTTCAAGAGAACTGTAATGTTGTATATGCTGCTTCTAGGAGCCACGAGAAATCTTTTGAATCCAAAGCACTTTGTCCAATACTCTTGTGGTGGTTGCACCTCAGTATCATTCGCCGGGCATATCCACCAGATATCATCCATATCAGAAAAAGGGTCTGGTCAAGAGGAGCAGTATTAAGAAAGGAAAGTCTAAGGCACCACCAAGTAACCGGTCGTGTTGGAATTGCAAGATGTCGGTCATTGTGCCAAAGATTATCCTCTCCCGCAGAAGAAACCAAATGAAAACAATGCAGATGTGTGTAAAGGACATGTTCGATACACCACTCTAGAATCCATTCCTACGGGTGAGATTATCACTGCTGGTGCATTTTTAGTGAACCAACATCCTACAATTGTGCTGTTCGATTCAGGTGTTTCTCACTCTTTCATCAGTTCCACTTTTGCAGCCAAACATGGTATGAAGGTTGTTACCTTAGGTAATGGTGGTTATAATATCAGTGCTGCCAGAAATAATATTTCAACCAACCAGTTGGTCTTAGGAGCAAAGATCAAGATAGAAGGACGTCTGTTTGATCTAGATCTCGTGGTATTACCTGGATTGGGTCTAAATGTAATCTTGGGAATGAAGTGGATGAGTGGAAATGGTGTTCTAATCAATACTTCTACAAGAGTGGTGATGTTAAGGGACCCAAAAGTTCAACAAGCTTTTCTAGTGCAACTTCCTCAAGATGTTAGTCCTAAGAATACAGTTAACGCTATCATAGCAAAAGCAAAAGAGATTGCAGATGTTCCTGTGGTGTGTGAATTTCCGGATGTTTTTCTCGATGATTTGCCAGGATTACCTCTAGATCGTGATGTGGAATTCAAGATTGAGTTAATTTTGGGTACCGCACCAATTTCCAAAAGATCGTATAGAATACCGCCAAATGAGTTAGCTGAACTCAAGACCCAACTTGGTGAACTTTTGCAGAAGGGGCTGATCCGTCATAGCTCTTCTCCATTGGGTTGTCCTACTATCTTTGTGAAGAAGAAGGACCAGTCTATGTGCATGTGTGTAGACTATCGACCACTCAATGTAGTCACTATCAAGAACAAGTATCCGTTGTCTCGTATTGATATCTTATTTGATCAGTTTTCTTGAAGATTAATCTAAGATCTGGTTATCACCAAATTAAAATCCACCCTGAAGACATACCAAAGACAGCTTTCTCTACAAGATATGGGTTATATGAATATCTTGTCATGTCTTTTGGTCTAACCAATGCTCCTGCACATTTCATGTACCTGATAAATTCAGTATTCATGCGAGAGCTGAACAAGTTTGTGGTGATATTCATTGATGATATCCTCATCTATTCTGAAAATGAAGAAGAACATGCCGAGCATCTAAGAATTGTTTTATCTAGATTACGTGAGCATAAGCTCTACGCTAAGTTCAGCAAATGTGAATTTTGGTTAAAGAAGGTACCTTTCCTCGGTCATGTGTTGTCTGGTTTGGGGATTTCTGTAGATCCGACTAAGGCACAGGAAGTTTTGGATTGGAAAATGCCGACTACAGTTCATGAAATTCAGAGTTTTCTTTGATTGGCTGGCTACTATCATCGTTTTATTCTGGATTTCTCTAAGATAGCCAAGCCTATGACCCAACTACTTGAGAAGGATAGGAAGTTTGATTGAACCCCAGAGTGTGAGCAAGCTTTCCACACTCTACGGACTTTATTGACATCAGCTCCAGTGTTAGCACAACCGAACATTGAGAAACTGTTTGATGTGTATTGTGATGCATCGGGTACTGGTTTAGGCGGGGTACTTATGCAAGATGGCCGAGTTATTGCGTATGCTTCGCTTTAGTTAAGAAAACATGAAGTCAACTATCTGACTCATGACTTGGATTTAACTATTGTCGTCCATGCTCTAAAAATTTAGAGACACTATTTGCTTGGAAATGTGTGCAATATCTATACAGATCATAAGAGTCTCAAGTACATATTTACTCAACCCGAGTTAAATATGCAATAGAGGAGATGGTTGGAATTAATCAAGGATTATAACCTCCAAGTGCATTATCATCCTAGTAAAGAAAATGTGGTTGCCGATGCCTTGAGTAGAAAATCTCATTACAACTCTCTCATAGAAGAAAATTTTCATTTGTCTCATCTCTTACATCCTATCGTACTCCATCATATCACTATTGATTGTTCTTTGAGAAGTCGAGTCATTGAGCTACAAAAGACTGATACTGGTATATTTCACATCAAGAGAAAAATGAAAGAGCAAGGAACCAAGCACTTTCGAGTGGATGACAAAGGAATTCTCTAGTTCAATGATAGACTTGTCGTGCCCAAAGACAAGGAACTTAGAAACCAAATCATGGCTGAAGCCCATTCTTCTAAATTGTCCATCCATCCTGGCAGCAGTAAGATGTATCAGGACCTCAAGCCGTATTATTGGTGGACCAAGATGAAGAAGGAAATTGCAGCCTATGTCGCTAGGTGTGATAATTGTTGTAGAGTTAAGGCCATTCATATGAAGTCTGGTTTACTTTAGCCTTTATCTATCCCAGGTTGGAAGTGGGATGACATTGTTATGGACTTTATCGTCGGATTACCAACCACACAAAGAGGTTTTGATTCTATTTGGGTTATAGTGGATCGTTTGACAAAATCTGCTCATTTTATCCCTGTGAAGAGTAACTATCACCCACACCAATATGCTGATATTTACTTCCAACAAGTTATACGTCTTCATGGAGTGCCTAAGTCTATTGTCTCTGACAGAGGGCCATAGTTTACTGCTCGTTTCTAGGAGCGCCTGCATTAGAATCTTGGAACTAACTTGATCCACAGTTCTGCTTATCATCCATAGACGTCGGGGCAGACTGAGCATGTGAATCAGATTCTTGAAGACATGCTTAGAGCTTGCATCATCTCTTGTATTGGCTCTTGGGAGAGATGGTTGCCACTCGCTAAATTCTCTTATAACAACAGTTATCAAGAGAGTATCAAAATGGCTCCATTTGAAGCTCTGTATGGGCGCAAGTGTAGAACTCCTTTGAACTAAGTAGAACCTGGAGAAAGGAGATTCTTTGGTATCGACTTTGTAAAAGAAGCTGAGGAGCAATTCTATGCTATACAGAAAAATATGGCAGCTGCGCAGGCTAGACAAAAGAGCTACGCAGACAAGAGAAGGAAACCTATTGAGTTTGAAGTAGGTGACCATGTCTATCTGAAGGTGTCCCCTATGAGAGGAGTAAAACATTTTGGGATCAAAAGGAAGCTTGAGCCTCGGTATGTTGGACCCTATCGGATCATCGAGAAAAGTGGAAGAGTAGCTTATAAGATTAGTCTACATCATGAGTTGGGAGCTATCTTTCCAGTCTTCCATGTTTCTCAATTGAAGAAATGTCTCCGTCTTCCTGAGGAAAGAGTAGAAGTGAGACGCATCAAATTGAAATCTGATCTTTCTTATGAGGAGAAACTTGTATATGTTCTGGATACTCTAGAAAGGGTGACTCGAAGTCGAGTAGTCAAATTATACAAGGTGGTTTGGAGTAATCATGATGAACGTGATGCAACTTGGGAAAGAGAGGATTATTTAAAGGACAACTATTCCGCTTTCTTTGAAAAATGGTACGACTTTCAAATCTCAGGATGAGATTTTTATAAGGGGGAAAGGCTGTAACACCCCTGGTGTTTGTCTTGCATCTGTGCATCATATGAGCATGATATGAGCATGTGCACCATCATTTCATGTGCATTGTTCTTGAAACATGACCTTGCAACAGTTGCAACATCTATGATTTAATGCATGTGTTAGGTATATGTTTGTTTGTTAATGCTAGCTTATGTGTGTACTACACTTTGTAGTAGTATGATGTGTGACACAACACCTTGAAACATGATCATGCAGCACATGCAACATGCGTAGTTAACCCATGCAACACATGCTTGCAACACAATGTGATGAGGACATCAACACCACACCTACACCATCGCTAGCACCACTTGGTCCTCTTACTCGTGCTCGTGCCCGTCAACTCAACCATCAAGTAAGTTTATTCTTAAACTCTTGTCCATCATATTTAGACAATGGAAACACGTGCACTCTTGTTTTACTTAGGAATGATGGAGAGGATCAGAAGGGCAGGGGATTGGCGCCAGCTGGATTTGGACTGCAGGATAGCACCAACTTGTGATGCATGCCACGACTTCATATGGACTCGGATTGGGACGTTCTAGCACGTTTTGGAAAGCTTATCAAGTCTACTTTCCAACGGATCTAGCCTCATGGATATATCTTATCAGATGCTTCTGCAGTAACTATTTTTGTACCGAGACCTTTTCTGTCAACAGTGCTGCGTCACCTTATTTTGGGCCGATGGCCCATGTATCAAGTTGGGTCCATTAGGGACGCATCCTAGGGTTGGAGAACGACTCAAATACCCTTGTGGTCGTCCTCCCATCTACTTATATGACTCTAGGGCTGCCACAAACAGATTAGGTTTTGTTTCGTCGAGTTAGCTATTGCTACCGCCTTTCAGCGCGCTTGTTGGATCAACCGCCTGACTGATTGTTTTCAGAACCTCACCATCTTGTGTTTTTAGATTGAAACCTTCATATTTATTTGCCAATTAAGTGCTTGTTCTTCTTGTTCTTGCTGGTTCTTCGATTGCCTGCAGGACGGGTGCCCTAGTGGCTGGTTGTTGCGCCGCAAGATCACGGCAGCCATCGGAGGAGGTGTATCGGTTGCTAAGGCGCAGCGTCCTTGGACGGTTGTAGTCGGGCCATGAACGTCGTCTCCATCCACAAATCGAGTTATCCACCATCTCTCATCGAAAGATCGGCCAGCGAACCCTACGGGATCTTATCACAATGTTTCAATAGTGCTTTTAGTGTTGTTTCAATGCACTTGGATGTGACTTCTGCTCATATGAGATGCTATTGTGTAAATTGTTGCTTGGAAACATTTTTAACATGTTAGTGGAACAAAATATTGCTAGGGTAACATGCCAAGTTTAAACTTGCAACAAAGTCATGAAACATGTGAAACATGGTGTTGCAACAAAATGAGAAATGTGATTGTTTGAATTGTTTCAACACATGTCATACTTAGAAGTTGGTGTAACAAATGTGTAGAGTGGTTAATTATGGTCTAACACACCTTAACTACACTTAGGGTAATTAGTGGATCACTGTTCATGTTGACCAAATTGACTAATTTGCCCTCTAGGTGAGGTTTGACCATGAGATGACCTATAGAGTGTCTTACTTTGACTATTTAAAAAGTCTAACCTAGAGATCTTGCATGGATGTGCACCCTTTACCAAAGTTGTAGCAAATTTATTAAGAAACAAAAGTCTCAATATGGCCATCTTATGAAAATGACTGAACATGCTCAAACATGGACCACAAGTCAGTTTGAAGTGCTATTCTAACACTTAGAAAATTTTCATAAGTTCTAATGAAGTCACAGTTTCAGGTACCCCACTTTAGGTCTCTGTAGTTCCAAATTCAGGCCGAACTAGCTCAAGTTCTTATTGACATATTTGTAGTGCTCACATAGCTCTATGATTTTGTCAATAGCGCCATCACCTACTCACTGGTTAATGAGATATAGGGCGTAGAAAACCGGGTTTTAGTCGGGGTTTCACTGAAACTCAGTTTCAGTTTTCATGTGACCTATTTTGGAGAGCTATAGCTCCCAAAATAAGCCGAATTAGTCCAAGCTCCTATTGACAATCTTGTAGTACACCTATAGCTCTACCATTTTGTTAATTGTGCTTCCCGCTAAATCCGACTGGATTAGGATCTAGAGGGTCGGGTAGGAGGCAGTTTCAGTTGGTTCCTCATCTGAATGGAGATGGAGGGGGAGGTGCAGTGGTCGATCGGGCTCAGGCCCTGCTCGCCATTTGGCAAGCCGTACGCCGGCACGTGTCCACCGCCCGGGCCACGGCGTCCTACATGATCGTCACGAGCTTGTCCCCTCTCTCATTTCTTCTTCTCCTTCCCTCTATACAAGCCGAAGTGGAGGAACACACCATCGCCGCCGCCGTGAGCTCGCTGAGCTCGTGAGCCGCCGTCATCGCGCCTTTGCCCAATCCCAACCGCACAAAGCTCCGCTGCAACCCCCTCTACCTCGCCAACCCCTACGTGGAACCATTTGAGCACCAGTGAGGCCGCATTCCTTAGTTCTCTACCGCGATGACCTCGCTAGAGCTCCTCCGCGTGAGCGATCGCCGTGGTTCTGCCTCTCCATAGCACTTCCGTGCGTGTGCTTGCGCGCACCGGAGTCACCTAGACATCGTGCAGCTAGGGAGCCCCTCATCGGTGACCACCGTGCCTTCTACCACCAGCGCGCCACCGCCAAATCACCACCGCTAGCTGTCCACGCCGGCAAGCACCTCCGGTGGTCCCGCGCTCCACTCCAGCCCATCCCGTGACTCGTTTGGGTGAGTAGAGCACACCGGTGCCCTCAACGGTGCTCGAGACCTCGTCGGCGGCGAGTTACCTCCGGCGGCCCACCGTCCCCTACCCGAGTGTCTGTGGCAGGCGGGACCCGCGTGTCAGCGGCTTCCCTTGTGCTGAGTTTAAGCGGACCAGCTCTTGGGCCGGATCGGGCGCAAGCAGTGGCCTAGTGGCCATCTAGGCCTGTTAAGAGGGGTTTTAGAATTTTTGTTTTTGCTGAAAAGTGCAGATTATGTGCTAACCTTTGGAAAATTGTAAATTGAGCTAGGGTTGTCCAATGGATGTGGTTCCAATTTTGTTTTGCTCTGTGTTAGCTCTAGTTTTTATTAAAATTATGAAATGTGGTGTGTTTTGTTATAGAAAATAGAGTTTTATATTTATCTTTTCATGCATGTATTAAATGGTGTAAATTATAGTTAATTCTCTGTAGCTCCTTTTGCCATGAAAATTTTGTGGGATGCTTATCATGATATGATGCTGCTACTGTTAAATTTTCACCATGTTTGGAGATCATATGCTCCAATTAAAGATGTGGCTTTGAATATGCTTTTATATAGCTTATCTTTTTGTTTATTATGATATCTCATAATTGGCTTATCAAATGGAGCTGAAATTTTTGTGGTAGCCTACTGGTCTATAAGTGTGCCTCTATAAAATTTGTGGATTTTTCTGGACAGATTTTATAATTAATGATTATTTGTGCCTATGCATTTAAATAAATAAGAAAAAGGCTATTAAATAAATGTTTCATGAGTGACATGTCATGCTTATTGTTCTTTGAGAATGTTTTAACTGTTGGGTAAGTTGGGTGCACCTTTGGTGATGTTTTACATAGCTTTTAGTAGATAAGTTTTTTATAGCTGCTCTAAATGTCACTTTTCTGGACAGATTTCTGGGATGAGTAATTTGAGCAATGTTATGATTGTTTTCATGCTCTCTGTTGTATACAAGAGTTGTAGTAAACTTTATGATGTACCTGCTTTTCAAATTTGGTGGCATTTGGCCCCATGGTTTAGGAATTATGCATGTCTTAAGAAGTGTCCAGTTGCAGTTTGCTCTCTGTTTGCCCAGAACAGATTCTGGGAATGTTTGAATTCGACCTGGTAAACTTATGAATCATGATATGAACCCGCTAGGGTTTATGGACGATCTTTCGATGAGAGGCGTGAGATCACTCGATTTGGTGGATGGAGATGACGTTCACGGCCCGACTACAGCCTTCCAAGACCGCGCCTTAGCAACCGATACACCACCTCCAAAGGCTGTCACGATCTTGTGGAGCGCGACAACCAGCCACTAGGGCTCCCGTCCTGTAAGCAATCGAAGAACTAGCAAGAACAAGGAAACAAGCACTGAATTTGCAAGATGAAATTGAAATCCTCAAACTGAATCTTATTATGAGTGGAGTTCTGAAGACAAGGAGACGGGTGGCTGGATCAGCACACGCGCCTACAAGCAAGTAGCAAAGGCTAAACTTGATCTAAACAAAACCCAAGTGTTCCTGGTGGCGGCTAAGGGGTATATAATGTGTGGAGGACGACCACAAGAGAGTTTGGGTCGTGCTCCAACCCTAGACGCGTCCCTACTGGACTCTAAAAGATACAAGCCCATTGGGCTAACTTAAGGTGGCGCAGCACCCTGGACAGAATAGACCTCTGGGTGATTTTTGGACTGTTGACGCCGTTTCTGAGCAGGTATGAGTATGAGGTCAGATCCGTATGAAAGTAGACTTTATTAGCTTTCCAACAAGTTGGGAGCCGTTCTTGAAGCCGAACCTTGAGCTATCTTCTTTCGGTTAAGGCAAGCCTTGGAGCATTATAAGCCTCCTACTTCCAAAGCAATTATCTATACATACATGTTATATATCTATTGTTGCATTACGTTATAGGAGTTGGTTGGAAACCCTTGTTGCATTGATAACACTCCTTGTCTAGCAATTTGAACCTTGAATCCTATGTAGACAGGATCGTATCTATGCTTAGCCCTGCTTAATTAGACCGGTAGAAGTCGGGTGATTTCCTGTCACTTGCGAGATATAGGGCTTTACCTGGTCATGGTTGGCTATATTTTCTATCATGGAAAAGAACCATGTGTTAATATGAATAAAATACCGAGCGGGGTCTTACAGTTGTAGTGATGCCGCCTGTGTCGATTAAGGACCGAGACCTGGAGCCTACTATGTCATTTTGAATGCATGCCCGACATTTAGCTGGCCGGCCTGAGGTTGCCGACCATGAAGCCTAGTAGCTCCTCGGAAGGGAGCCAGGGGGTCCAAGGGCAGGGGGTCCAAGGGCAGGTGAGTTAAAAGTCCTGAGCATCCTAGCCACTGGCGTTCCTGAGAATGCGGCGCTGTTCGGGCCCACCCTGAGTTGTACCAAAGGTTATCTATGGCTGCCTTTAGCGGGGTATGGTGGGTGAGTGTTAGGAATACCCCCTCAGCTGAGTTGGAATCGATTCGAGTCACCGTCTCTCCCGGATAGTGAGAAACTTGACTGGTTATCTCAAGCGTAGATACACTAATTATATTGATGGTTCAGAATTGATGATAAGGATGATGATAATAGCCATGAGTAAACCGGATATGGTTATTATTGCTTGCTTAGCTTAATCAAGTGATTGCTATAGTACAGGTGCTAATCTAGTTAGCAGGTTAATCATGATTAACTTGATGATTAAGCAAATAATGGTTACTTATCTGTATGAAGCTTTTCTGCAAATGAGTCAAGCTAGCCCACTATATAAAGTCTTGCATCCTCCTTGGTGTCACTTTATTTCTATTTTTTTGTCGGGTAAGTCTAGCTGAGTACCTTCTCGTACTCAAGGTTTATTCCCACCTGTTGCTGGTAGCAGATTTGTACTTCTTGCTGCAAGTATTGTCTTTGCCATGTGGGCGTGAAGACTAGACCATATGGGCATGGTCTCTGTAGTATCTCTTCTGGTATGCTTTTGCGCGATGTGACTATGTACTGCCATATTTGACTTCAAATGGTTTCAGAAATTATGTTGCTTCCACTAATCTTTACTTTGGTTTTGTAATAAATTATTCGTACTCCGGTGTATGAGATTACTTTTGGACTGTTGTGACAAGTGGTGTGTTGTGTTGAATCACTACGATCTTGGCTCGTTATAGTTTGGTTTGAAATCCCTCGTGATTTCGTGGACTACCGGAGTTATATGGGCTCAAGTTTGCGAATTTGATCGATTCGGCGATTGTTTTTGGACTTGTGCTTTTATAATTTGGACAGTTCCGTGACAAGTACCATTGCGTGTCTCCAAAATGATTTATGAGGCTATGGTACGTTTGGCATAAACCATGCACCTATCTTGCACTGACACTAGAATTGTCTCCAAACGGATCAAAACAAGATTCCACATGACCCACGTCACCTAGGAGTTCCATCAGGTGCATCCAAAATGAGTTTCTGAGCCTATGGTACGTTTGGTGCAAACTGTGCACCTATCTTGCGTCAAGATTAGCACTATCTCCAAATGGACTGAATCGAGCTTCCACTTGAGCCTTATTACCTTGGAGTAACATCGTTGCGTCCAAAATGATCTCTAAGCCTATGGTATGTTTGGCGCAAATCGTTCACCTATCTTGCACCAACACTAACACGGTCTCCAAACAGATCGAAACAAGATTCCACATGACCCACGTCACCTAGGAGTTCCATCGGGTGTGTCCAAAATGATTTTTGAGCCTGTGGTATGTTCGGTTCAAACCGTGCACCTATCTTGCGTCAAGATTCACACTATCTCCAAATAGACTGAATCGAGCTTCCACTTGGGCCTCATTACCTTGGAGTACCATTGTTGCGTCCATAACGATTTCTAAGCCTATGGTACGTTTGGCTCAAATTGTGCGCCTATCTTGCACCGACACTAACACTATCTCCAAACGGACCAAAACGAGATTCCACATGACCCATGCCACCTAGGAGTTCCATCGGGTGTGTCCAAAATGATTTCTACGCCTATGGTAAGTTTGGCGTGAACTGTGCACCTATCTTGGACTGACACTTTGGACTTGTGCTTTTATAATTTGGACAGTTCCGTGACAAGTACCATTGCGTGTCTCCAAAATGATTTATGAGGCTATGGTACGTTTGGCATAAACCATGCACCTATCTTGCACTGACACTAGAATTGTCTCCAAACGGATCAAAACAAGATTCCACATGACCCACGTCACCTAGGAGTTCCATCAGGTGCATCCAAAATGAGTTTCTGAGCCTGTGGTACGTTTGGTGCAAACTGTGCACCTATCTTGCGTCAAGATTAGCACTATCTCCAAATGGACTGAATCGAGCTTCCACTTGAGCCTTATTACCTTGGAGTAACATCGTTGCGTCCAAAATGATCTCCAAGCCTATGGTATGTTTGGCGCAAATCGTTCACCTATCTTGCACCAACACTAACACGGTCTCCAAACAGATCGAAACAAGATTCCACATGACCCACGTCACCTAGGAGTTCCATCGGGTGTGTCCAAAATGATTTTTGAGCCTGTGGTATGTTCGGTTCAAACCGTGCACCTATCTTGCGTCAAGATTCACACTATCTCCAAATAGACTGAATCGAGCTTCCACTTGGGCCTCATTACCTTGGAGTACCATTGTTGCGTCCATAACGATTTCTAAGCCTATGGTACGTTTGGCTCAAATTGTGCGCCTATCTTGCACCGACACTAACACTATCTCCAAACGGACCGAAACGAGATTCCACATGACCCATGCCACCTAGGAGTTCCATCGGGTGTGTCCAAAATGATTTCTACGCCTATGGTAAGTTTGGCGTGAACTGTGCACCTATCTTGGACTGACACTAACACTGTCTCCAAATGGACCGAAACACCATTGCATAAGACCCACGCCACCTTGGACTCCATTGGGTGTGTCCAAAATGATTTATTTGCCTATGGTAGGTTCGGCGCAACCGTGCACCTATCTTACGTCAAGATTAGCACTACCTCCAAACAGACTGAATCGAGCTTCCACTTGAGCCTTATTACCTTGGAGTACCATCGGCTGCGTACACAATGATTTCTGAGCCTATGATATGTTTGGCGCAAATCATGCTCCTATCATGCACTGAAACTAACACTATCTCTGAGTGGTTCAAAGCAAGATTACACAAGACCCATCTGGTGCGTACAAAATGATTTCGGAGCCTCTAATACGTTCAGCCCAAACCGTGAAACTATCATGCGTCTAGATTAGCACTATCTCCAAACAGATTGAATCGACCTTCCACTTGAGCCTCGTCACCTAGGAGTACCATTGCGTGTCTCCAAAATGATTTCTGAGCCTATGGTACATTTGGCACAAATCGTGCACCTATCTTGCATTGACATTAACTCTGTCTCCAAACGGACCGAAACAAGATTCCACAAGGCCTATGTCACCTAGGAGTTCCATTGGGTGCGTCCAAAATGATTTCTGAGCCTACGGTATGTTTGGCGCAAACCCTACACCTATCTTGCACTAACACTAACACTAACACTAACACTAACACTAACACTAACACTAACAATGTCTCCAAATGGACCAAAACAAGATTCCAAATGACCGATGTCACCTAGGAGTTCCATTGGGTGTGTCCAAATCGATTTCTGAGCCTATGGAACATTTGGCATAAACCGGGCACCTATCTTGCGTCAGGATTAGCACAATGTCCAAACAGACTAAATCAAGCTTCCACTTGAGCCGCATCACAAAGGGGTACCATCGGGTGCGTCCAAAAAAATTTCAAGGCTTATGGTACATTTGGCGCAAACCCTGCACGTCTCTTACGCTGACACTAACACTGTCTCCGAACAGACTAAAACGAGATTCCATGAGACCCACGTCACCCCAGGAGTTCCATTGGGTGCGTCCAACACAATTTATGTGCCTGTGGTACGTTCGGTGCAAACCGTGCAACTATCTTGCGTCTAGATTAGCACTTTCCCCAAATGGACTGAATCGACCTTCCACTTGAGCCTCGTCACCTACGAGTACCATTGCGTGTCTCCAAAACAATTTCTGAGCCTATGGTACGTTTGGCGCAAACCGTGCACCTATCTTGCACCGACATTAACACTGTCTCCAAATGGACCGAAATGAGATTCCACAAGACCCACGTCACCTAGGAGTTCCATTAGGTGCGTCCAAAATGATTTGTGAGCATGTGGAACATTTGGCGTAAACCGGGCACCTATCTTGCCTTAGGATTAGCACTCTCTCCAACAGACTAAACCAAGCTTCCACTTGAGCCTCATCACATAGCAGTACCTTTGGTAATGTCCAAAATGATTTCTGAACCTATTGCATGTTTGGGGAAAACCCTGCACCTATCTTGCGCCGACACTAACACTGTCTCCAAACAAACCGAAACGAGATTCCACAAGACCCACGTCACCTAGGAGTTTCATCGAGTGCATCCAAAATGACTTCTGAGCCTATGGTACGTTTGGTGCAAATCATGCACCTATCTTGTGCTAACACTAACACTGTCTCCAAACAGACCAAAACGAGATTCCAAATTACCCATGCCACCTAGTAGTTCCATCGGGTGCATGCAAAATGATTTTTGAGCCTATGGTATGTTCGGTGAAAACCATGCACCTATCTTGCGTCAAGATTAGCACTATCTCCAAACGAACTGAATCGAGCTTCCACTTGAGCCTCGTCACCTAGGAGTACCACCGAGTTCGACCAAAATGGCTTCTATGCCTGTGGTATGTTTGGCGCAAACTGTGCACCTATCTTGCACTGACACTTACACTGTCTCCAAACGGACTGAAACGACGTTCCACAAGACCCACCTCTCCTAGGAGTTCCATCATGTGCATACAAAATGATTTTCGAGCCTCTAGTACGTTCGGCCCAAACCGTGCACCTATCTTGTGTCAAGATTAGCACTATCTCCAAACAGACTGAATCGAGCTTCTACTTGAGCCTCGTCACCTAGGAGTACCACCGAGTTCGTCCAAAATTACTTCTAAGCCTATGGTATGTTTGGCGTAAATTGTGCACCTATCTTGCACTGACACTAACACTATCTCTAAACGAGATTCCACAAGGCCCACATCACCTAGGAGTTCCATCGGATGCGTCCAAAACGATTTTAGAGCCTGTGGTAGGTTCAGTGCAAACCATGCACCTATTTTGCATCAAGATTAGCACTGCCTCCAAACGGACTAAATCGAGCTTTCACTTGAGCCTCCTTACATTGGAGTACCATCGGCTACGTCCAAAATGATTTTGGAGCCTATGGTACGTTTGGCGCAAGTCATGCTCCTATCTTGCACTGACACTATCACTATCTCCGAACGGATCTAAACGAGATTCCACATAACTGACATCACCTAGCAGTTCCATCTGGTGCATACAAAATGATTTTCGAGCCTCTAGTACGTTCGGCCCAAACCATGCACCTATCTTGCGTCTAGATTAGCACTATCTACAAATAGATTGAATCGAGCTTCCACTTGAGCCTTGTCACCTAGGACTACCATCGGGTGTCTCCAAAACAATTTTTTAGCCTACGATACATTTCGTGCAAATCGTGCACCATCTAGCACCGACACTAGCACTGTCTCCAAACAGACCAAAACAAGATTCCACATGATCCACGTCACCTAGGAGTTCCATCAGTTGTGTCCACGATTTTTAAGCCTGTGGTACGTTCGGCGCAAACCGGGCACCTATCTTGCATCAGGATTAGCACTATGTCCAAGTGGACTAAATCATGCTTCCACTAGAGCCTCATCACTTAAGAGTACCATTGGCTGCGTAAAAAATGATTTCTGAGCCTATGGTATGTTTGGCGCAAACCCTGTACCAATCTTGCACCAACACTAACACTGCCTCTAAACGGACCAAAGTGAGATTCCACATGACCCATGCCACCTAGGAGTTCCATCGGGTGTGTCCAAAACGAGTTGAGCCTGTGGTATGTTCGGTGCAAACCGTGCACCTATCTTGCGTCAAAATTAACACTATCTCCAAACAGACTGAATCGAGCTTCCAATTGAGCCTCATTATATTGGAGTTTGATTGGGTGCGTCCAAAATGATTTCTGAGCCTGTGGTATGATCGGCGCAAACCATGCACCTATCTTGCATCTAGATTAGACTATCTCCAAACGAACTGAATCGAGCATCCACTTGAGCCTCGTCAGCTAGAAGCACCACCGAGTGTGTCCAAAACGATCTCTGAGCCTAGGTATACCTTTGGCGCAAATCGCGACATATCTTACGCAAATCGCAGACGAAAACAAGATTCCACATGACTCATGTAACCTTGGAGTTCCATTGGGTGTGTCCAAAATGATTTCTGAGCCTGTGGTATGATTGGCGCAAACCATGCACCTATCCTGTGTCAACATTAGCACTATCTCCAAATGAACTGAATCCAGCATCCACTTGAGCCTCGTCAGCTAGGAGTATCACTGAGTGCATCGAAATGATCTCTAAGCTAATCTTGATAGGCACAAACCTCGCACCTATCTTACACTGACACTATCTCCAAATGGACCACAAAATGAGATTCCACATGACCCATGTCACCTATGTGTTCAATCATGTGTGTCCAAAACAATTTTCCTAGCCTGTGGTACATTCGGCCCAAACAGCGCACCTATCTTGCACTAACACTAACACTACCTCCAAATGGACCGAAAGGAGATTCCACAAGACCCACGTCACCTAGAAGTTCCATTTGGTGCATCTAAGTGATTTTCGAGCCTCTGGTACGTTCGGCCTAAACCGTGCACCTATCCTGCGTCAAGATTAGCACTATCTCCAAACGGACTCAATCAAGCTTCCACTTGAGCCTCGTCACCTAAGAGTACCATCAGGTGCGTCTAAAATGATTTCTTAGCCTAACGTATGTTTGGCGCAAACCGTGCACCTATCTTGCACCGACCCTAACACTACTCCAAACGAACTGAAACGAGGTACCACATAACCCACGTCACCTAGGAGTTCCATCATGTGGTCCAAAATAATTTTCTAAGCCTGTGGTATGTTCGACCCAAACCGTGCACCTATCTCGCACCGACACTAACATTGTCTCCAAACGAATCCCACATGACCCACGTCACCTAAGAGTTCCATTCAGTGCGTCTAAAATGAATTCCGAGCCTCTGGTACGTTACGCCCAAGCCATGCACCTATCTTGCATCAAGGTTAGCACTATCTCCAAACTGACCCAATCAAGCTTCCACTTGAACCTTGTCACCTAGGAGTACCATCGGGTGCGTCCAAAATGATTTCTGAGCCTATGGTACATTTGGCGCAAACCGAAAGGTGATTCCACATGACCCATGTCACCTAGGAGTTCCATCTGGTGCGTACAAAATGATTTCCGAGCGTCTAGTACGTTCAACGCAAACCATGCACCTATCTTGCATCAAGATTAGCACTATCTCCAAATAAATAAAGTCAAGATTCTAGTTGAGCCTCGTCACCTAAGAGTACCACTAGGTGTGTCTAAAATGATTTGAGCCTATGGTACGTTTGGCGCAAACTGTGCACCCATCTTGCACCGACACTTGCACTGTCTCCAAATTGACCGAAACGGGAATCCACAAGACCCACGTCACCTAGTAGTTCCATCCGGTACATACAAAATGATTTCTGAGCCTCTAGTACGTCCAACGCAAACCGTGCACCTTTCTTAAGTCAAGATTACACTATCATCAAATGAACTGAATCAAGCATCCACTTGAGCCTCGTCACCTAGGAGTACCATCAGATGTGAATAAAACAATTTTCGAGCCTATGGTATGTTTGGTGCAAACCCTGCACCTATCTTGCACTGATACTAATACCGTCTCCAAACGGACCAAAATAAGATTCCACATGACCCACGTTCACCTAGGAGTTCCATTGGGTGCGTCCAAAACGATTTCTAAGCCTATGGTACGTTCGGCGTAAACCGAGCACTTATCTTGCGTTAGGATTAGCACTTTCTCCAAGCGGACTAAATCAAGCTTCCACTTGAGCCCCATCAGTTAGGAGTACCATCGGGTGCGTCCAAAATGATTTCTGAACCTATGGTATGTTCAGCGCAAACCCAGCACCGATCTTGCACCGACACTAACACTGTCTCCAAATAGACCAAAACGAGATTCCACAATATCGACGTCACCTAGGAGTTCCATCGGGTGCGTCGAAAATGATTTCTGAGCCTGGGGTATGTTTGGTGCAAACCATGGAACTACCTTGTGTCAGTATTAGCACTATCTCCAAATGGACTAAATCAAGCTTCCACTTGAGCCTCATCAATTAGGAGTACCATCGGCTGCGTCCAAAATGGTTTCTGAGCCATGGTATGTTTGGCGCAAACCCTGCACCTATCTAGCACCGACACTAACACTGTCTCCAAACGGACCAAAACGAGATTCCACATGACCCACGTCTCCTAGGAGTTCCATCAAATGCGTTCAAAATGAGTTCAGAGTCTGTGGTACATTTGGCGTAAACCGGGCACCTATCTTGCATCAAGATTAGCACTATCTCCAAACATAATGAGTCAAGCTTCCACTTGAGCCTTGTCACCTAGGAGTACCATTGGTTGTCTCCAAAACGATTTCTGAGCCTATGGTATGTTTGGTGCAAACCGTGCACCTATCTTGGACCGACACTAGCACTGTCTCCAAACGGACCAAAACAGGATTCCACATGACCCACATCACCTTGGACTTCCATTAGGTGTGTCCAAAATGATTTCTGAGTCTGTTGTACATTCGGCGTAAACCATGCACCTATCTTGCGTCAAGATTAGTACTACCTCCAAATGGACTAAATCGAGCTTCCAATTGAGCCTCATTACCTAGGACTACCATCTGGTGCATCCAAAATGATTTCTGAGCCGGTGGTACGTTTAGCGCAAATCATGCTCCTATCTTGTGCTAACTCTAACACTGTCTCCGAACGCTTCGAAATGAGATTCCACATAACCCACATCACCTAGTAGTTCTATCCAGTGCGTACGAAACGATTTCCGAGCCTCTAGTAGATTCGGCCCGAACCGTGCACCTATCTTGCGTCAAGAATAGCACTATCTCCAAACAGACTGAATCGAGCTTCCACTTGAGCCTCGTCACCTAGGAGTACCATTGGGTGTCTCCAAAATGATATCTAAGCCTATGGTACATTTGGCGCAAACCGTGCACCTATCTTGCACCGACACTAGCACTTTCTCCAAACAGACCAAAACTGGATTCCACATCACCCACGTCACCTAGGAGTTCCATCGGGTGCGTCCAAAACGATTTCTGAGCCTATGGTATGTTTGGCGCGAACCCTGCACCTATCTAGCACCGACACTAACACTGTGTCCAAACAGACCAAAACAAGATTCCACATGACCCACGTCACCTAGGAGTTTCATCGGGTGCGTCCAAAATTAGTTCGGAGCCTGTGGTACGTTTGGCGTAAACCGGGCACCTATCTTGCATCAAGATTAGCACTATCTCCAAACAGACTGAATCAAACTTGCACTTGAGCCTTGTCACCTAGGAGTACCAATCGGTGTCTCCAAAACAATTTCTCAGCCTATGTACATTTGGTGCAAACTGTGCACCTATGTTGCACCGCACTAGCACTGTCTCCAAACATACCCAAACAGGACTCCACATGACCCACATTGCCTAGGACTTCCATTGGGGTGCGTCCCAAATGATTTCTAAGCCTATGGTATGTTCGGCGCAAACCGTGCACCTATCTTGCGCCAAGATTAGTACTACCTCCAAATGGACTAAATCGAGCATCCACTTTAGCCTCATTACCTTGGAGTACCATCGGGTGCATCCAAAACAATTTCTGAGCATATGGTTCGTTTGGTGCAAATCATGCTCCTAAATGCAATGACACTAATAGTCTCCGAACGGTTCAAAACGAGATTCCACATAACCCACATCACCTAGTAGTTCCATCCAGTGCGTACAAAATGATTTCTGAGCCTCTAGTAGATTCAGCCCGAACCGTGCACCTATCTTGCGTCAAGATTAGCTCTATCTCCAAACAGACTGAATCGAGCTTCCACTTGAGCCTTGTCACCTAGGAGTACCATTGGGTGTCTCCAAAATGATTTCTGAGCCTATGGTGCGTTTGGCGCAAACCGTGCACCTATCGTCCATCAACACTAGCACTGTCTCTAAATAGACCAAAACTGGATTCCACAAGACCCACATCACCTAGGAGTTCTATCGGGTGCGTCCAAAATTATTTCTGAGCCTACGGTATGTTTGGCACAAACCCTGCACCTATCTTGCACCGACACTAACACTACCTCCAAACGGACCAAAACAAGATTCCACATAACCCACGTCACCTAGTTGTTTCATCAGGTGCATCCAAATCGATTTCTGAGCCTGTGGAACATTCGGCATAAACCGGGCACCTATCTTGCGTTAGGATTAGCACTATCTCTAAATGGACTAAATCAAGCTTCCACTTGAGCCTCATCACACAGGAGTACCATCGGGTGTGTCCAAAACAATTTCTGAACCTGTCATATGTTTGGCACAAACCCTGCACCTATCTTGCACTGACACTAACACTGTCTCCAAACGGACTAAAACGAGATTCCACAAGACCCACGTCACCTAGGAGTTCCTTCGGGTGCGTCCAAATAATTTCTTAGCCTGTGGTACGTTTCACACAAACCATGCACCTATCTTGCGTCAAGATTAGCACTTCCTCTAAATAGACTGAATCGAGCTTCCACTTGAGCATTATTACCTTGGAGAACCATCGGGAGCATCCAAAATGATTTCAGAGCCTATGGTACGTTTGGCGCAAACCATGCACCTATCTTGCAAAGACACTAGCACTGTCTCCAAATGGACCAAAACGAGATTCCACATGACCCACGTCACCTAGGAGTTCTATTGGGTGCATCCAAAATGATTTCTGAGGCTGTGGTATGTTCGGCGCAAACCGGGCACCTATCTTGCGTCAGGATTGGCACTATCTCCAAATGGACAAAATCAAGCTTCCACTCAAGCCTCATCATATAGGAGTACCATCGAGTGCGTCCAAAATGATTTATGAACCTGTCGTATGTCTGGCACAAACCCTGCACCTATCTTGCACTAACACTAACATTGTCTCCAAACGGACCAAAATGAGATTCCATAAGACCCACGTCCCCAAGGAGTTCCATCGGGTGCGTCCACAATTAGTTTTGAGCCTATGGATGTCTGGTGCAAACTGTGCACCTATCTTGCGTTAAGATTAGCACTATCTCGAAATCAACTAAATCGAGCTTCCACTTGAGCCTCTTTACCTTGGAGTAATATCGTTGCATCCAAACTGATTTCTAAGCCTATGGTACATTTGGCACAAATCGTGCACCTATTTTGCACTAACACTAACACTGTCTCCAAACGGAGCGAAACAAGATTCCACATGACCATGTCACCAAGGAGTTTCATCGGGTGTGTCCAAAATGATTTCTAAGCCTGTGGTATGTTCGGTTCAAACTGTGCACCTATCTTGCGTCAAGATTCACACTATCTCTAAATGGACTGAATCGAGCTTCCACTTGAACCTCATTACCTTGGAGTAACATCGTTGCGTCCGAAACGATTTCTGAGCCTATGCTACGTTTGGCACAAAGCATGCATGTATCTTGCACCGACACTAACACTATCTTCAAATGGACTGAAACGAGATTCCACATGACCCATGCCATCAAGGAGTTCCATCGGGTGTGTCCAAAATAATTTCTAAGCCTATGGTAGTTTGGCGCAAACTGTGCATCTATCTTGCACTAACACTAACACTGTCTCCAAATGGACCAAAACACAATTGCGCAAGACCCACGCCACCTAGGACTTCCTTTGGGTGTGTGCAAAATGATTTCTTTGCCTATGGTAGGTTCAGCGCAAACCGTGCGCCTATCTTGCGTCAAGATTAGCACTACCTCCAAATAGACAGAATTGAGCTTCCACTTGAGCCTCATTACCTTGGAGTACCATCGGCTGCGTCCACAACGATTTCTGAGCCTATGATACATTTGGCGCAAATCATGCTCCTATCATGCACTGAAACTAACACTGTCTCCGAACGGGTCGTAGCGAGATTCCACAAGACCCACGTCACCTAGGAGTTCCATCTGGTGCGTAGAAAATGATTTCGGAGCCTCCAGTATGTTCAATCCAAACCGTGCACCTATCATGCGTCTAGATTAGCACCTTCTCCAAACAGACTGAATTGACCTTCCACTTGAGCCTTGTCAACTAGGAGTACCATTGCGTGTCTCCAAAATGATTTATGAGCCTATGGTATGTTTGCGCAAACCATGCGCCTATATTTCACTAACATTAACACTGTCTCCAAATGGACCGAAACGAGATTACACAAGACCACGTCACTTAGGGGCTCCATTGGGTGTGTCCAAAATGATTTCTGAGCCTACGGTAAGTTTGGCACAAACCCTGCACCTATCTTGCACTATAACTCCGGTAGTCCATTGAAATCACGAGGGATTTCAAACCAACTAACATACAAGCCAAGATCGTAGTGATTCAACATAACAAGCCACATGTACATCATTTCACAAGTAGTTCAATATACATCGGAGTTCAACATAGTTATTACAACTTAAGTTGAAAAGTAGCGGAAGCAAAGTAATTTGAATCTAACATTGTGCTTATCTCAAATACATGCCAGTACTAAGATCAACTTCCAACAAAAGCAGTAGAGACAAGATAACCCAGAAGGATCATGCCCATGATCACCCTCCACCACTATGGCAGGAGTCAACCAATTCTTGCAGTAGCCATGATACATCACAACCTACAACAAGTGGAAAATAAACCCTGAGTACAAGAATGTACTCAATTAGACTTACCCATCAAAAAAAACAGAAATAAAGTGACACCAAGGAGTATGAAAGGCTGATATAAAGTGGGGCTAGCTTGACCACATTTTGCATAAAAGCCTAGTACAAATAAGTAATCATTGAATGCTTAAGCATCACGTTAATCATCATGAACCTATCATCTAGATTAGCACCTATAATATAGCAACCACTTTATTAGGAGCAAACAATATTAACCATAGCAGGTATAAGTTGAGGCAACATTTAAATCATATCCAATTAACCATCCGTTCAATTAATTGAATCTACGTTGCCGCTGCTCGAGTCAAGTGCTCACTAACCGGGAGCGACGGCGATTCGAATCGAATTCCTATCCAGCTGGAGGGGTATTTCTAACACAAACCGTGCAGACCCCGCACCAGGGTCGCACAAGTCACCTTTGGTACAGTTCAGGAATCGCGGGTTCGATTGATGCCGCATCCCTAAGGGCAACACTCTGCCAGGTGATAGGGACTTTAACCCCCCTTGGTCTTATGCCAATGTCCCTAAGCACATCCTTACTTCCTCCAGAATGCACACTTGACCCCTCGATTCCCGGCCTGAACTGTATTACTCAGCTTCACGGTCCGAATGGCTTATCCGGCCAGCTAAGTGTTAGACTGCGTTCAACATGACTCAAGGACGTACAATGAATCAGTCCTTAAATGACTCAGACGGGGATAGATCCACACCCAAAACTCCATGCCTTGTTGCTTCACTATCGTCATCCCGCCCGGTCTCATTTCATATTATTAGCACATGGTTCTTTTCCACGATAGCAAATATAGCCAACTGTGCCATATATATCCCTAAAGCTCGTAGGTGATAGGGGATCACCTGACTTATGTTGTTTAAAGCAGGGCTAAGTAATTACTCGAACCTGAACCTAGATAGGATTCAAGGCATACTTTCTGGACAAGGATAGGGTATATGCAACAAGTGTTTTCATTGAACACCTGTCACTTAATGCAACAATACATATAACATATATACTCAATTGCATTTTTAGAAATTAGGAGGCTTAGAATGCTCCGGGGCTTGCCTGGGATCCAACTCAAGTCAGTGTTTATCAGATGAAACTCGCTTGGCGAGCATCCCCCATTCTAGCACTTATCCGATCCTTCCATCTTCGGGATGGATCCACCATCACCATCTTTAGGTTAGCTCCACATCACGTCCTTCACGTGGTGCATCTAGCGTACCTAGATGAGATGCAAGATGCAAACATATGAATACATGGGAATGCAATAGATGATGCATTACACACTAATCAAGGCAAGTACAGGTTACGCTAAATACACATAAGCACTTCACATTGCTTAATTAAACATCACACCACCTATCATGCTATGATAGCAAGGGAAGCAATACCAAACATGACACAAGATTTACAAAGTCTCTGGTGTACTAACTTCATCACCAAGGACATCAAACATACTTAGCAACATGCAAGCAAAGTAACCAAGCATTCATGTATTTTCAGCAATTCTGGACATACATGCAGTAGCTGAGTAAATCAATCATATCTGGAGTTCTACAAACCCAAATGACTTGCAAGAAGACATTCTGGAAATATTATGAAATTCTCTATATTTCATCTAATATCATCACAGAATGATTCATAAGTGAAATAAGTCGAAATTACAAAGTTCCAGAATCTGTTCCTGACAAACAGAGAGCAGCCATCTCTGATCTCCAACTTGAAACATGCATAACTCATAAAATACTTGGCCAAATGACACCAAATTTTAACAGAGGCTAGATACATGAATTATCTACAACTTTTGTATAAACAAGTTTCACAACAAAGCACATTATCATGAAGAACTTTGCTAAGTTCCCAGATCTGTCCAGAAACCTCATTTGCAAGAAATAAATACTAACTTATGTTGCAAACATATAATTGGACCCAACCAAATTTACCAACATATCGCACATGACTAATGAGCACCAGAAAACATAGTGTCCATTCCTAAATAAATTCTTTTAATGCATTTTCTTAATTTATTTAGATAATTAGGTGGAATTATGAACACATATCAAAGATGCACAATAAATTCTACCAAAATTAAAGTGGCCTACATATGCTCCCAATAGTCGACTGTATAAATTTCAAGCCATTTGAACATGTATATCAACCTCTGATGAGGACATCCTCCACTTTTACCCGCTGGCAAAGATGCAACAAAAAAAGGTCAAGTGGCCTAGTTGTAGTCGGGCGGCGACCGTGTGAGCCTCTGAATAATCCCACCTTGCTTAGCTTGGGAGGAGGAAGCCACCTTAAAAGAGAAAGCCACCCTTCCCCTATCAGACTAGTCTTTTAGGGACATTGGGCCTTTCCCCAAGTGTGTGTGCACAAGAACTGTTGGGGTCCGGGCAACCTTAATTTATTGGGCCTTGGCCAACCCCACCTGGGCCGGATGTATCATTTGGTATCAGAGCTGGGCCCTTGTTTAAGGGGGTGGGAATGATGAGGACATCCTCCACTATTACCCGCTGGCAAAGACGCAACAAAAAAGGTCAAGTGGTCTAGTTGTAGTCGGGCGGCGACCGTGTGAGCCTCTGAATAATCCCACCTTGCTTAGCTTGGGAGGAGGAAGCCACCTTAAAAGAGAAAGCCACCCTTCCCCTATCAGACTAGTCTTTTAGGGACATTGGGCCTTTCCCCAAGTGGGTGTGCATAAGAACTGTTGGGGTCCGGGCAACCTTAATTTATTGGGCCTCGGCCAACCCCACCTGGGCCGGCTGTATCAACCTCTATGAAAAAGACAAATTGCTATTCCAAGAATTCATGTGAGAGCAAGATGAATCAATAAGTCACTCATACTACCACCAAAATTAATGACATTTTTACCACACATCAAACATCACATGAATAGCATGCCCCAAAAATCTCACTTCATTTGGAGTCCTACAACTGCAGTTATGAAAAAGACAAATACCACTAGTATTAAAAACCTAATCTGAAAAATGCATTTTTATAGAAAAATATTAAACTAAAACAAGCCATATTATAGATCCACTACATAGAGAATTTCAAAAGGATTCCAAAAAGTCCTTAGTTGTTATTTTACGAATTTTCTATGATTTACTACAAATTTCCAAAGTTCCCGCAAAATCATCATAAAACAGTCCTTACAACATTATTCATATGAGTCTAAAGCTTTGTAGTTAGGACCCTCCATTTCTCCTAATTACTGTGCGAAGCCCTCCACGTGAACCAAAGTAGAGGAGGTTCAGGGAAATGGCGGTTCCGGTCGTTATGGTGCTCGTCAGCGGCGGTGGAGTGGCAGAGAGCACAAGGACCTGGCGCGCACCCTCTGGTGCCTGTTGATATTAGATACGCACACAAAGGAATTCAAGAAATAATCCGCAAGCGCACGGATATCAGTGAGCATTTCACCCGAGAGATAAGTCCAAAGTATCGTATTTGTTTTATCCACAAGGAGAAAGCGTGCGATGACTAACCTAGTCTATACTATTACCCTTGGGCCGCACTACAAGGTGGCGAAGATATAAGTGATTAGAGAGAACTACGACGATAGTCTGGTTCCAACCTATGGCAAGCTATGATACTATTGATCTTAGGGGAAATACCGATGGAAAAGAGACACCACAGAGGATGCTTAACTAGGGTACCTAAATCCTACTAAACCTTCTGACGGGAGGAGACTCCAAATGTAACAATGGGATTGTCACGTCCCATGCTACTACTCACTAATCCGTCTAGATAGGGGATATCCACGAGTATTCCTAGCCCAAACACCACACTTATGCTACGAATGATTACTCTATTCCCTATGCGAAGCGAATAAAGTAAACCCGCAAACCAAAGAACAATAATAACAACGTACTTACTTAGTATTAGAAGTTGAATTGCCGAAGAATCCTAGAACCAAGCCTCGAGTTAGGAGACTTGACCCTGTAGATACAAGCTTGGAGAGGAGACACCGACAGGTCGGGCTTCCTCCAATCTTCTACCTCCACTCTAACTCTCTCAATCTAGAAGAATAACTCTAATCTCACATAGAGACTATAAACTCTCTTGTATGTGCCCTAGAGAAAGATCCATTCAAGGGACCCCTCTCAGGCGAATTCTCTCTAAAAAATATGAATTAGGGTTTTTGAACTCTCTCCTCCAGGGGTCAGGGGCCTTGCTTATATAGCCCTCTAGGAAGCACCACAGCCCTCGGATCAAACCGACCTTGATCAACGATTTTTATTCATCCTTAAGGGTGGTGGAAGTAGGATCCGTGAGGTGGAAGCTCATTGGTTCTCTGGGTGGGGTGGCCGCACCTGGGGCTGGGCGCCCGCCCCTGTCACAGTGACAGGTGGGTCCCACCTCTCAGGGTTTGGCTTCTTGAACCTTCTAGATTATACTTTTTCCATACGTGGCCCTTTCTCTCTATGTAAACCTGACATGTGGCCCATCTTTGATTATTTTCAGCTGGCACCCTGCAGAAATAAATATTCACCAAAACTCATGGAATTCTGTCAGTTAAACACCTAGTCTATGGTGGTAATTAGTTTTATAGCATTCTTTTATGTAAGTTGACGGTTAAAAATGATAGTTAACTACCGTCAACAAACTCCCCCACACTTGGACTTTTACTCGTCCTCGAGAAAAGAATGGATTACCTTAGGCATAATCTCTAGCCAAGACACAATAGTAGATTTATTCCTTAGTCATACCTGTACTGCGGGATTCAAAGTGTCTTCCATACCATTTTAGGCAGTTGAAGAATGGAACAGCCTGAAACTGAGCCCCTTTCTCCTTTCAACCTGTCACTTGGTGTTTTTGTATATATTTGAAATAAAAAACATAGCTTACCTTCTACCTCATGTGGTACTCTCAAGTCACTCAAGATATGTGGTATTTGTAGACCTCTCTGAGGTATGTATGACAAATGCCATACAGCCCATCCTATTATACAAAAGCTTATCTGGAGTTGATGGTATTTCAAGGATGTAGCATACTTACTTTGCATATATTGCCTAGTCAAAATGGGATCCAAGGAGGGGAGTGACATACCCCTAGATCAGGACGTGCATGTGGTGTGGTTTCAAAAGAATAAACATAATAGGAAATATTTGTGGAAGGAGAGGGGGTGCAACATAATTCTACAATGCTCCTTTACAAAAGATTATTCAACTTTGATTTGAGGAATTGCAACTTGAAACTTGTACTTCACAAAAGGCAAAATCAATACTTTCTTTTTCTTTCTTCTTTCTCTTTTTTTCTTTTATTTTTTAACAACAAAGAAATGTACTAAATTTTGATGGAACATTGTGAGAGGATAATAACATTCTAGTGCATTTTAGAATCATGGCTAGCAATCAAGAAAAACCTATAGGAGATATATTTTTAATTGTTACTCCCAGGGTAGGAGGAGAACAAATTTTTGAGTGGATCTAAATAGGTAATATGGTGGTGCGTACTTTCAGGGTAGTAGTAGCAAGGGGTGCAAAAATTAGTGTGAATCCTGATCTTGGGAGCATGGCCCACCTCTCAACAAGGGTCTAGCATGGGTTGACCAAACTCAACACAAAGTAAATAGCTTATGAGCTAGTTTTTTATAGATATGTAAGGCTCTACTAGGTATTTATTCTTACCACAGAGGAGAAGCATAGCTAAAAATTTTAACATTTTTGTAAAAGAAATTCTCCAAGTGACAAAGTATCAGAAATCAGGTTCTCATGATTCTACTATCTCTCACTCCACAACAACTTAAATGATATGGGGTCCCTAAAAATTAAGTTCCCAACAGTAACAGGACTCCTAGGAAAGAATCATGGTGTGAGTCTATAAAGAGAACATGACTAAAATAATCTATCTTCTTTAAATTCAGCATTAAATAGATTGTACTCAAGAATTTATAATGCGAAACTTAACAGAAAGTGTGTATATAAAAATTGAAACGTGTAGGAAGCGTACCTGACCATGGTCGAAGGAAGGAGCGAGGAGGGCTTACCAAGGACTTTCGAAGCCCGCTTTGACGTACAGGGTCCTCGTGTTATGTATCTTCAAGATTTTTCATTTGTGCGGTAAAATCTGTTCATTAAATTGTCGAGTGCTTCCCCCACACTTATTTCCTATTTTCCTTTATACAAAGCATGGTGGAGACAAAAGCACAAGCAAAATATATCCAATAATAAAAAAACAACTCTTTATTCAGTATCATGTAAGGCACTTTGTTTACAAGAATTCTGAATAAAATAATTAATCTAAGCAAAAGAATTTAAACAATTTCACGACTAATCTCGAAGGTGCCTTATCAACTGCTAAATGGTACTCAATCTACTTCTTTGGCTTAGGAGGCTCTAAAGCACTTACGCGCTTTTCTAGTTCCTTATTGTTCTTCTCTATGTCCTCTACTTTCTCGTGCGTGTGAGGAAAACATCTATTCTGAAGGCGTAAAGTGGATTCTATAGAGGAGATAGTAGCTTGCTGAGCCTCTATTAGCTTTTCTAGATCAGCTAAAGTCTTGTGACGCTTGTGCGGAGCTTCAGCCTAGCAAGGGCATGTTTAGGAGCTTCCTCAGGTGGAAGAAATTTGACTTTGCTTGGATGAGCGCGAACTCCTTCGAAGTAGGTATGTTCCCTAGTGCTGTACTTGGCGCAGACGATCTCTCCTTTCTTGTTGGTCTTCACACCAACAAGCATCTCATTGTGCTTTGGCGGCAAGAGCTTGGTTCCAGCAGGTAGCTTGACGACAGGCCCCTTTGACGGTTTATCTTCTAGGAAGAGGGGCTGCGGAGGTGTTGCGAGAACTGGCTAAGCGAAGTAAGACTGGCTATAGGTCTTGGTGGAATGGAAGCGAGGGGTTAAGCATTGCTAACTGCGATAAGAGCTTTGCAATTTGGATCTTCCTTGGGGATGGAGTTGAAGTCAATACCATAGGGGATGATCCTCTTATCGTGGTTGGCCATTGGAGCTATGGAGAGAGGGCTAGCAAACTTCTAAAAGGAAAAGAGGAATGATCTGATGGAATGAGGATGGCTGACGTCATAGGGTGTTTTATATAGGAGGGTTCGGAGGACAAAAACGGCACCTAAACGGTATCTCATGATGTCACACCCATTTATCGACCAAATGGAATGCTTACCCTTATGTGCGCCCAGAGATCAATCACACATAAGTTCACAAATTATAACAGAAGTATCATGGCAAATGTTATTACATCACGATATTTAAACACTTAGTCTTAACACAATGTAGCGGAAGTATAAATAAAAATCTCTCGTGGTAGCTCCAGTCACAGGTACATTGATTGGTTGACAGCAAGACTAGTAATCCTCAGGGAAGTAGGCGTAGTAGTCGCTATTACCTCCATCTGTTACCCATCCGGGATTTTTATCCAAATAAGAGAAATAAACAAGCGTAAGTACATCTCGTACTCAACAAGTGTAACATGGGGTTCATGAGGCTCAAAAAGGCATAATCATTGGTTTATCAGCATGTAGCTTTTAGTTAACATAATTTTAGCATATCAATAGCATCAATAGGTCTCAGTGTAAACCATAAACATATGATCCATGTGAAATGATTAATGAATAGCATAAACATAAACATAAACAATTATTCAACTATTCCATAAGGGTCCAAGGCCACTCGTGACCGTGAGCACGGCTGTTATAACAGTTCTACACTCTGCAGAGGTTGTACACTTTCACTGTGAGTCGTGTTACCCAAATGCCCGGGTTAATTACTCCCAAAACACTACCAAGGTGAGCAGGCAGGGTAAACACTATGAAGTCTTTCGAAGGTTCGTCTAACAAGTTAGGGCCATTAGATTCACTCGGCAAACAGATGTAGAGCCCCCCTTCCAAATGGCACAATAACCCGCAGCCTATACACATAAGGACAGAGGCCGCACTATACCCGATTCGTCAAGCCATTCTTACACCAAAAAGGTTACCTCTAACAAGCTAGAAAAGGTCCTTCTATATGACTAAAGCCAGAGCCATATAGCCCCCACAATTGTACTGTAAATCCTGGATGGTCGCTTATAGATGAGTCCTTAAGGAGAGCAATTAGAGCATCAAAAGCAACACACATGCTCTAATCCCCTTTATACAATAATCAAAATCATATTTTAATGTTTATTGCATATTCCTCTAATCAATTTACATGATCATAGTCCATGTTTAAGCACTAGCCATACTAATCAATGCATCATAATGGGTACCAAGGTATAGGATCAATCACTAAGTCATCCTTAACAAGGAATAAATGCATAATGACATTAATTGCATAAGGTGGATAGGACAACAAGGATAATCCCATGCTATACTTGCCTTGCTCAAACTGGTCCTGAAGATCTTGCTCGTAGTAAGGCTCTTGATCTCCAACGAATTGCTCACCGTCTATACTCGATCAACCATTATCAACAACACACATCCAGAGGCAATCATGCATAGACAAACAAGGCTATAATTAGAACAATACACCAACAGTAAGAAAATAAGATAAAAAGTCTTTAAAACGAATCTACAACTCGCTAGGATCACACAGACGCGAAGATCACGAAAAACGGAGCTAAAACGACAAAGTTATGAATTTCCAAAGATTTCCTATAGAAAAATAAATACTTTAATTAAAACTCGAAAATAAATTAATCTAAACCTACTGTACAGTTACATCATTAGATAGAGCTCGCAAATATGAATCTAACGCAATTTGAATGGATCAAATCAGAGTTAAAACGAAGATTCTACGGCTAAAACAATCTGAGTGGCAAATCTGTAAATATGAGAAAGCATATTTTTCTTTTTCCGAAACGAATTACGTTTTTATTTAATCAAAACGTATTTTCCCGATTTACGCTTTGGATTGCGGGTTACATATTTGAAAACCCCAGGGTCTCTTTTGCAAGATTACCAGCCGAACCGTTATTTACAAATCTCGACCGTCGGATCTAAAGCGAACGGCTCAGATCAAATCAGAGGAGAGAGAGAGAAGACGCCGGCGTACTCCGGCCAATCTTTCGGCCGCCGGCGAGCCTCCACGGCGGTGCCATGGTCGGTTTGCGCCAAAACTTCGCCCCGGCCACCAAACAACGAAGGGAAAACACCGGAAGAACGTGCAGCTCACGGCGAACTTACCCCGCGCGACAAGAAGACCGAAGGGTGACTGGAAGGCGGCGGCTAGCTTGCGGTGGCGGCTATGGCGGCGGTGGCGCGCGCGGTAGCTCGAGGAGACGACCAAAACGGCCCGAAGGAGGTGGGATAGATGCGAAATAGCTCGGGGGTCCCGTTTTTATAGTCCGGAGAGGTCGCTAACTAAGGAAAGAAGGAGATTCGAGGATCCAAATCGGATCGGGAAAGAGGAAAGCGGCGTTGGCCGGAGGAAGAAGAAAGGAAGGTGAGAATGGTCACTGACCGGTGGGACCCACGCGTCAGCGACTCAAGGCGAGACGCAGGCCGCGCGTGCGGGGGACGGGCTAGCAGGCCGCTGGCCGGGCTCGGCCCAAAGAATGCGGGCGCGCGGGGGAGGAGAAAAGCTGGGCCACGGCTAGCAGGCCGAGCTCAGGGCTGAGGGAGGAAAACGGCCCGGTAAGTAAATTCCTTTTCTTTTTCTTTTCCAATTTTTCAAATCCATTTTTCAAATGATTTTCAAATCAAATTTGAATTTGATTTAAACCACTCAATACAAAACTCCAAATGCAGCAGCATGAATGCTCAATCATGTTTCTACCCTTATACTTGATTTTAAATTTATAAAATTATTCTTATTCTAAAGTTGCATGCTTCACAAAAATAAATATAAAAATCACATTTTCCCTATTTTTCTTTTCTTCAAATTTTAGGGTGTTACAATTCTACCCCCCTTAAAATGAATCTCGCCCCGAGATTCGACCGGTGCTTACTCAAACAGTTGCGGGTAGGTTTTTCTCAGATCCTCTTCTCGTTCCCAAGTAGCCTCTTCTGCGGTATACCGATTCCACTGTACTTTACACATTTTGATTGTTCTACTTCTCGTGACTCTATCCGCAGTCTCCAAAATTTTAATCGGAAACTCCTCATATGTAAGATCCTCCTTAACAGTGAGTTCCTCTATCGGAATCTGTTCTTCTGGTACTCGTAAACATTTCTTCAATTGAGACACATGGAACACATCATGTACACCTGCCAGACTCTCGGGTAATTCCAATTGATATGCCACTTCACCACGTCTCTCTATAATCTTGAAAGTCCAATATATCTTGGTGCCAATTTACCCTTCATGTTAAATCTCTTCACACTTCTCATGGGTGACACTTTCAAGTATACATAATCTCCTACCTCAAAAATTAACTCTCTTCTGCGAGTATCAGCATAACTTTTCTGTCTAGACTGTGCTATTTTTAGATTATCTCTAATCATTCTCACTTTCTTTTCAGCATCCTTTAATACATCAGGTCCAAACATTTGACTCTCCCCTGTCTGATTCTAGAACAACGGGGTCCTACACTTTCGTCCATACAGAGCCTCAAATGGTGCCATTTGAAGACTCTTCTGATAACTATTGTTATAAGAGAACTCTGCGTATGGCAAACTCTTATCCCAGCTAGTACCATATTGTAGAGCACAAGCTCTCAACATATCTTCCAATATCTGATTAATTCTCTCAGTTTGACCATCTGTCTGGGGATGATAAGCTGTACTAAAATTTAGTTTGGTCCCCAATGATTCATGTATCTTTTGCCAATAATGAGATGTAAACTGAGTACCTCGATCAGACACAATCTTCTTAGGAACTCCATGTAAACTCACTATTCTTTCCATATACAACTCTGCCAGTTTCGCACTGCTATATGTAGTCTTCACAGGCAGAAAATGAGCAACCTTAGTCAGACGATCCACTATCACCCAAATTGAATCATATCCTCTTTGAGTCCGTGGTAACCCAACTATAAAATCCATACCGACCTCTTCCCATTTCCACTCGGGTATCTGCATAGGTTGTAACAATCCTGCAGGCCTCTGATGTTCCGCTTTCACCCTTTGACAAGTGTCACACAAGGCAACATACTCAGCTACGTCTCTCTTTAAACCATACCACCAATATTTCTCTTTCAGATCTAAGTACATCTTAGTACTCCCCGGATGTATGGAATAAGCTGACTCATGAGCTTCACGCAGAATTGTCATTCGGATATCCTTATCTTCGGGCACACACAACCTTTTCCCAAACCATAGCGTACCATTTTCATCCTTACGAAATCCTGGAGATTTTCCTTTCGCTATGTTTTCAGCTATCTCTCTCAACTTTTCATCCTTCTGTTGACCTTTACGGATTTCTTGCTCCAGAGTAGGCTCTAATACTAGTTCCACTGCATTAGTAGTAAATCCCAAGTTCAGATGCTTGCACTCAGCACATAATTCCTTTGGCATAGGCATTACTTGTATTTCATTTGCATAACTTTTCCTACTAAGAGCATCAGCAACAACGTTGGCCTTTCTGGGATGATAATGCACTTCTAGATCATAGTCTTTTATCAACTCCAACCATCTACGCTGCCTCAAGTTCAGATCCGTTTGAGTGAAGATATACTTGAGACTCTTGTGATCAGTGTATATATCACTCTTGTGTCCAATCAAATAATGTCTCCATATCTTTAATGCATGAACTACTGCAGCTAATTCCAAATCATGAGTAGGGTAATTTAACTCATGCTTCCTTAACTGCCTTGATGCATATGCCACAACTCTACCTTCTTGCATCAGAACACATCCCAATCCCAATCGAGATGCATCACAATAGATAGAGAAAGGTTTATTCAGATCTGGCAAAACTAAGACGGGTGCAGTAGTCAATCTTTTCTTTAATTCCTCAAAATTAGCCTGACACTTCTCGGACCACACAAACTTGGCATTCTTCTCCAACAATGCAATCATTGGTTTTGCAAGCTTGGAGAATCCCTCTATAAATCTCCTATAATAACCAGCCAATCCCAAAAAGCTACGAATCTCACTTGCATTGATAGGTGGTTTCCAGTTCAATACGTCTTTCACCTTGCCAGGATCTACTGATATTCCTCCATTTGAAACGATGTGACCCAGAAAAGAAACTTCCTTCAGCCAAAACTCACATTTACTCCTTTTTGCATATAGTTGGTATTCTCTGAGCTTCTGCAAGACCAACCTCAAATGTTCAGCATGTTCTTCCTCCGTCTTGGAAAACACTAGTATATCATCAATGAATACCACTACAAACTTGTCCAGATATTCCATGAACACCTTATTCATTAAGTACATGAAGTATGCAGGAGCATTAGTCAAACCAAAAGACATCACAGTATACTCATATAACCCATAACATGTGGTAAATGCTGTCTTGGGTATATCCCTGACACGAATCTTCAATTGATGATATCCAGAGCGAAGGTCAATCTTGGAGAATACACAAGCTCCTCTCAACTGATCAAACAGGTCATCAATTCTAGGCAATGGGTACTTGTTCTTAATGGTAACCTCATTAAGAGACCGATAATCTACACACATCCTCTGAGTTCCATCTTTCTTATCCACAAAAATCACTGGTGCACCCCATGGTGAAGAACTAGGACGAATAAAACCCTTATCCTGCAACTCCTTAATTTGTTTCTTAAGTTCTTCTAATTCATTTACTCCCATTCTATATGGACGCTTAGCTATAGGTGCAGTTCCAGGTAATAATTCAATAATAAATTCAATGTCACGGTCTCGTGGCATACCTGGCAATTCCTCCGGAAACACATCTGGGAACTCCTCCACAACTGGATCCTCCTAATTGGCACCATCATTGAGCTGGTTCACTGTAGCGGTCTCTTGTTTTTGCACTTTGACTTCTACCCTGATCCTATCCCCCTTTGGTGTTGTCAGCACAACTGATTTGTCCTTACACTGAATCTCTGCTTGTTGTTGCATCATCCAATCCATTCCCAATATAAGATCAATCCCAGCTGTCCTCAATACTATAGGGCTAACTGTAAACTCTACCCCCCTTAAGTTGAGACTAATGGGAAGACAGCGATAAGATGCTGGCATGCTTCCACCAGGTGAGTTTACTAAGATAGGGTTCTTCATGGCACACAAATGGATTCTATGTATTCTAACAAATGATTGTGATATGAAAGAATGTGATGCTCCAGAATCAAAAAGAACAGTGGCGGGAGTAGAGTGGACATCGAACGTACCAAGCATAACTTCTGGCTCCTCCACTGCAGTTTCCTGGGACAAATGATTCACCCTTCCCGAGTTAAGTGCGGGCTTCTGGTGGCTGCTCTGTCTCTAGGGAGTCTGCTAGTTAGGCTTCTCCGGGCAATTATAAGACAAGTGACCTTCTTTTCCATAACGGAAACACCTGTTGGGAGTATTGGGAGCACTGGTCTTTGTAGGAGTGTTATTGGAAGGACCCTGACGCTGCACTTGATTCCCATTCTGCTGTGGTGGACGTTGGTTGCTACTCTGTGGCTGAAATGGGGGACGTTGAGGGAACTGTCCACAGAATGGGGCCTGACCACGATTCCACTGTCCAGAAGGAGGTCTCTGCTGAGTATTCTATTGAAAGCCAGTGCGTGGACGGGTGTTGCTATTGGAGGCTTGTCCCTGTAACCTCTTCCTCTTTGCATCCATTTCTTTGCGCTTGTTATCCACCACGATAGCGCGGTTCACAAGCGTCTGAAAGTTAGGATAGGTATTGGACATCAACTGCAACTGTAGTCCATCATATAATCCCTTCAAAAAGCGGCACTGCTTATCATTGTCATTGGCCACCTCATGTGGAGCATATCGTGACAATTGAGCAAACTTGTCACGGTACTCAGCTACAGTCATTGACCCTTGTGTCAGGTTCCTGAATTCCTCCGCCTTCAATTCTATCATTCCTTCAGGTATATGGTAAGCCCTGAAGTTCTCTCTAAACTCCTGCCAGGTGACTGCAGGAGCATTAGCAGGACGACCATACTCATATGACTCCCACCAATCTTGAGCTTCTCCCCGAAGTTGCCCAGAAGCGAACAACACCTTCTGTCGGTCATCACATTGTGCAATGGTGAGTTGTTTCTCCACAACACGAAGCCAATCATCGGCCTCCAAAGGATCAGCAGCATGTGTGAACACTGGGGGACGACCCTTCAAAAATTCACCACGCTTATCACGTGGTTGAACCCCAGCAACTGGCTGATTCTGCTGATTTTGCACCAGTTGTTGCATCAACTGCGTCTGTACTGCCAGCAATTGCTCAATAGTTGGTGGCGGTGGTGGTGGTGGATTTGGGGGAATGTTTCCACGACCTCTGCCTCTTCCTCTTCCAGCCATCTGCCACCCATAAACATGCAAACTTTAAGAAATCCAGGTTATCAACCACTTATAAGATTAAGAATGAGATCTGAAAGTTTTCTGGACGAGTAGCAATATTGACAGCTCAGTATTTCAATCATATCTCGGGCTACAGAAGTCCAAAAGAGGCGTGATTTATATGGTTGGAAAGCTTATGAAATTATCCACAATTTCTATTCAGACCTCAAGACCAGATTCTGTCGTTAAGTCTATGAAAAATAAGGCGTAACAGAAACTGTTCCAGATTCCAGACTGTGCAGAAACTTTAACTTGTGAAAATTATATCTCTCGAACCAGATTAGATAAAAAGGTGATTCTAGTGGCATTTGAAAGATGCTTGAGTCTAGTTTCTCTCATAAAAAATTTCATAAATGTTGCACGAACCGTTTTTAAATTATAGCAGAAACATTAGAGACTGCTCCAGAAAACAGCAAGGACAGAAACGAGATAATATCAAACCCAACTATTATTCCTTGACTAATAAACTTATTATTCTTAATAATGGAACTTGTAGACATGCCTACAAGTCCAGACACTCAAACAAAGATCCAACTCACACATAAGCATAATAATAAAGCAACTAGCACACCAAGGTTCAAACCACACGACAGACTCGACTGACTCAACTGACGTTACTAAGAACGTTCTTATTACATAAAGGACTCCTACTTCCTAAGGAAGTGGCTCATGCTCTAATGTCTCGTAGATCTTGGGCATGCCTTGGTTTGCTCGTAGCTCATCAATGGTTGCTTGGCACCTCTTGATAGTCTTCCCTTGTGTCCTCACCATCTCTTCTAGTTGCAGCTTCCTGTCCATCATATCATAGACAAAGTTCACCATCACCCGAGGTAGTGGCTCTAGCTGCACTGGATCTGTCATAGCCCATCCAAGCTCGGGGTGTGCACGAGGAAGGAAGCGATGAATGTCATGCTTCATGAGGTTAAAGCGAAGATAGCGAAGACTCATACATGCTTCAAAAGCAGCATCTTCAATGCTATCCTCTATGGTAGCTCGATGTCCCACATGAGAGAACATCCTGTCCAGCTGATATGCCCCCTTGTCTTGCTTATGTGCAAAGATGCTTGCCCTTGCCTTCCAGTACATGCTCTCTAGTGGATGAGTGTACTCCCAGCAGACGTACTCCACGGCTGGATGCCAATCAGCGAAGTAAGCAGTGAGCATCCCCACTAGGCGAATATGAGAGACAGCATCCCCTCCATTCCTGTGGTAGATCCTTACAGTCCACCCCATTGGAGGAGGTGGCATATCTTCAGGAGCTTCATGTGGTGGAGACGGGGGTTGTACTCCTCCATTAGCTTCTTCCTCACCATCTTCAATCTCGACGATTTCTGGATCTTCTTCAGGCTCAGTCTCTTCCTGGGGAGGTGCTGGTGCTTGGACTGGTGCTACAGGGGTCTTCTCTTGTTCCTGAGGTTCTGGCTCTTGTGGCTCTTCAGTTGCAAGCAGGGCACGAGGTGGGTAGTATCCTCCAGAGCTGATGCGGGCAGTCTTACGGTCACGAGTCATCTACAGAATTTTTAGATGAAGTTAGAATAGAGGCAAAATTTTGTAATAGAATGAGACATAAGAAGCATAAAAATTTATCAAATAACAAGAGCAAGATAGTGAGCATAAAAATAGTGTAAAGATGACACTACTTCGACCATTTGCTAGCTAGGCTTGCGTCCTACAGTCAACAAGAGCTCCGATACCAATTTGTCACACCCATTTATCGACCAAATGGAATGCTTACCCTTATGTGCGCCCAGAGATCAATCACACATAAGTTCACAAATTATAACAGAAGTATCATGGCAAATGTTATTACATCACGATATTTAAACACTTAGTCTTAACACAATGTAGCGGAAGTATAAATAAAAATCTCTCGTGGTAGCTCCAGTCACAGGTACATTGATTGGTTGACAGCAAGACTAGTAATCCTCAGGGAAGTAGGCGTAGTAGTCGCTATTACCTCCATCTGTTACCCATCCGGGATTTTTATCCAAATAAGAGAAATAAACAAGCGTAAGTACATCTCGTACTCAACAAGTGTAACATGGGGTTCATGAGGCTCAAAAAGGCATAATCATTGGTTTATCAGCATGTAGCTTTTAGTTAACATAATTTTAGCATATCAATAGCATCAATAGGTCTCAGTGTAAACCATAAACATATGATCCATGTGAAATGATTAATGAATAGCATAAACATAAACATAAACAATTATTCAACTATTCCATAAGGGTCCAAGGCCACTCGTGACCGTGAGCACGGCTGTTATAACAGTTCTACACTCTGCAGAGGTTGTACACTTTCACTGTGAGTCGTGTTACCCAAATGCCCGGGTTAATTACTCCCAAAACACTACCAAGGTGAGCAGGCAGGGTAAACACTATGAAGTCTTTCGAAGGTTCGTCTAACAAGTTAGGGCCATTAGATTCACTCGGCAAACAGATGTAGAGCCCCCCTTCCAAATGGCACAATAACCCGCAGCCTATACACATAAGGACAGAGGCCGCACTATACCCGATTCGTCAAGCCATTCTTACGCCAAAAAGGTTACCTCTAACAAGCTAGAAAAGGTCCTTCTATATGACTAAAGCCAGAGCCATATAGCCCCCACAGTTGTACTGTAAATCCCGGATGGTCGCTTATAGATGAGTCCTTAAGGAGAGCAATTAGAGCATCAAAAGCAACACACATGCTCTAATCCCCTTTATACAATAATCAAAATCATATTTTAATGTTTATTGCATATTCCTCTAATCAATTTACATGATCATAGTCCATGTTTAAGCACTAGCCATACTAATCAATGCATCATAATGGGTACCAAGGTATAGGATCAATCACTAAGTCATCCTTAACAAGGAATAAATGCATAATGACATTAATTGCATAAGGTGGATAGGACAACAAGGATAATCCCATGCTATACTTGCCTTGCTCAAACTGGTCCTGAAGATCTTGCTCGTAGTAAGGCTCTTGATCTCCAACGAATTGCTCACCGTCTATACTCGATCAACCATTATCAACAACACACATCCAGAGGCAATCATGCATAGACAAACAAGGCTATAATTAGAACAATACACCAACAGTAAGAAAATAAGATAAAAAGTCTTTAAAACGAATCTACAACTCGCTAGGATCACACAGACGCGAAGATCACGAAAAACGGAGCTAAAACGACAAAGTTATGAATTTCCAAAGATTTCCTATAGAAAAATAAATACTTTAATTAAAACTCGAAAATAAATTAATCTAAACCTACTGTACAGTTACATCATTACATAGAGCTCGCAAATATGAATCTAACGCAATTTGAATGGATCAAATCGGAGTTAAAACGAAGATTCTACAGCTAAAACAATCTGAGTGGCAAATCTGTAAATATGAGAAAGCGTATTTTTCTTTTTCCGAAACGAATTACGTTTTTATTTAATCAAAACGTATTTTCCCGATTTACGCTTTGGATTGCGGGTTACATATTTGAAAACCCCAGGGTCTCTTTTGCAAGATTACCAGCCGAACCGTTATTTACAAATCTCGACCGTCGGATCTAAAGCGAACGGCTCAGATCAAATCAGAGGAGAGAGAGAGAGAAGACGCCGGCGTACTCCGGCCAATCTTTCGGCCGCCGGCGAGCCTCCACGGCGGCGCCATGGTCGGTTTGCGCCAAAACTTCGCCCCGGCCACCAAACAACGAAGGGAAAACACCGGAAGAACGTGCGGCTCACGGCGAACTTACCCCGCGCGACAAGAAGACCGGAGGGTGACTGGAAGGCGGCGGCTAGCTTGCGGTGGCGGCTATGGCGGCGGTGGCGCGCGCGGTAGCTCGAGGAGACGACCAAAACGGCCCGAAGGAGGTGGGATAGATGCGAAATAGCTCGGGGGTCCCGTTTTTATAGTCCGGAGAGGTCGCTAACTAAGGAAAGAAGGAGATTCGAGGATCCAAATCGGATCGGGAAAGAGGAAAGCGGCGTCGGCCGGAGGAAGAAGAAAGGAAGGTGAGAACGGTCACTGACCGGTGGGACCCACGCGTCAGCGACTCAAGGCGAGACGCAGGCCGCGCATGCGGGGGACGGGCTAGCAGGCCGCTGGCCGGGCTCGGCCCAAAGAATGCGGGCGCGTGGGGGAGGAGAAAAGCTGGGCCGCGGCTAGCAGGCCGAGCTCAGGGCTGAGGGAGGAAAACGGCCCGGTAAGTAAATTCCTTTTCTTTTTCTTTTCCAATTTTTCAAATCCATTTTTCAAATGATTTTCAAATCAAATTTGAATTTGATTTAAACCACTCAATACAAAACTCCAAATGCAGCAGCATGAATGCTCAATCATGTTTCTACCCTTATACTTGATTTTAAATTTATAAAATTATTCTTATTCTAAAGTTGCATGCTTCACAAAAATAAATATAAAAATCACATTTTCCCTATTTTTCTTTTCTTCAAATTTTAGGGTGTTACACATGATAAAAATGCCCGAATAAACTAGGAATAAACTTTTTTCTAAAAGAAGAATGTAGAAGTATTGCGAAGGCAAAAGGCGGCGGCAAAATGGCGCAAGGGGTGGGGCGCCCGGCCCAGCCCTAGGGGTGGGCGCCCGGCACATGAGCCCGACTCCAGTCCACTTTTTCGCAAAATTTTCTAAATATTTTTGTTATTTCAAAAAAATATATTGGGCCCCGAAAAACGAAAACTAAAAAGGTCATGCCCAACAATACTTAAGTAATAAAGAAATTAATAATATCTAATTCTTCTAATTCTTTATTGGGCTCTAAAATAATTTAAGGCGTTGACCATTTACCTTGAATAACGTACCTTCGTCATTTTGAAGCGTGACCGCGCCATGTGATGATGCGTCTACCACTTTAAATGGTCCTTCCCACTTACTTCATTGCTTTCCATGTCCGAAGAGCTTCACCCTTGAATTAAAAAGTAATACCTTATCCCCTAGGGCGAACTCCTTCTTAATTCTCTTGTCATGCCATCTCTTAACTCTCTCTTTATAAATCTTTGAATTGTAATATGCTTTTTCTCTCCATTCATCTAACTCTGAGAGTTGCATTTTCCTCCTTATTCCAGCAACATCAAGGTCCATGTTCTATTTCTTGATAGCCCAGTGAGCTTTAAATTCTAATTCAACTGGTAGGTGGCAAGTCTTCCCATAAACCAACTGATAAGGAGACATCCCAATAGGTGTCTTGTATGCTGTTCGGTATGCCCAGAGTGCTTCGGGAAGCTTGTCCTTCCATCCAGTACCCATCTCATTTACTGTCTTCTGCATAATGTTCTTGATTTGCTTATTTGATGTTTCTGCTTGTCCACTTGTTTGAGGATGATAGGGGGTAGCAACGTTGTGACGTATTCCATGCTTAGACAAGTAGTGCTCAAAGCGCTTGTCGATGAAGTGTGATCCTCCGTCACTTATCACTATCCTTGGGACTCCAAATCTGGGAAATATTATCTCTTCAAACATCTTCTTGGAATTTATATTATCAGCCTTCTTGCATGGCAGGGCTTCAACCCATTTGGAGACATAATCTACTGCCACCAGAATGTACTCACATTTCCTCGATGGTGGGAATGGCCCCCATATAGTTGATTCCCCAGACATCAAAGAGTTCAATCTGAAGGTTGTTGATGAGTGGCATGACATCTTTTGTATTGATATTGTTGTGCCTCTGACATGGTCCACATCTTCGAATGAATTCTCTTGTGTCTTCATACATTGTTGGCCAAAAGAATCCGCATTGCCAAATCTTTGCATGTGTGCGGAATGCCCCCATAATGTCCTACATATGGTGATGAATGGCATCTCTCAATGATTTTTATTCCTTCCTCAACAAGTACACATCTCCTGAGTAGACCATCTGAGCAGACTCTGAAGAGGTACGGTTCATCCCATATGTGAGTACGACTTTCCTGGACGAGTTTCCTTTTGTTTGCTCCTGGTGGTACATATCCTGAAACCATAAAATTAACAATATCTACATACCAGGGGTCAGATCTGTTGATCTCGTAGAGCATGTCGTCCCAGAGTGAATCGTCGATGGGTAGTTCCTATGAATTCTCAAACTGCATTCTAGACAAGTGATCGGCAACAGAATTTTCCACTCCCTTTTTATCTTTTATTTCTAAGTCAAATTCTTGGAGTAACAAAATCCATCTTATCAAACGTGGTTTAGCATCTTTCTTAGTGAGTAAATATTTCAAAGCAGCATGATCGGAATAAATAATTACTTTGGCTCCCACTAAGTAAGATATAAACTTATCAATAGCAAAAACAACAGTAAGGAGCTCTTTTTCAGTACTTGCATAATTAAGTTGAGGTCCTGTTAATGTTTTGCTAGCATAGGCTATTGCATGATGCTTTTTATCTTTAGTTTGTCCAAAAACTGCCCCCACAGCATAATCACTTGCATCACACATAATTTCAAAAGGTAAAGACCAATCAAGGGGTTGAATGATTGGTGCTGAGACGAGTGCTTTCTTTAAAATTTCAAAAGATCTTAAACATTCACCATCAAATTCAAAAGGAACATCCTTAGCTAGCAAACGAGTAAGAGGTCTAGCAATAAATGAGAAATCTTTTATAAATCTACGATAAAAACCAGCATGGCCAAGAAAACTTCTAATTCCTTTTACATTCACAGGTGGAGGTAGTTGTTCAATTACTTCAATTTTAGCCCTATCTACCTCTATACCTCTTTCAGACACTAAGTGTCCTAGCACTATTCCTTCTCTAACCATAAAGTGGCATTTCTCCCAATTAAGGACTAAGTGCTTTTCTTCGCATCTTTGCAAAACTTTATCTATATTTCAAGACAATCATCAAAAGTTTTTCCATAAATAGAAAAGTCATCCATGAAAACTTCCATAATCTCTTCAATCATTTCAGAAAATTTTGACATCATACATCTTTGAAAAGAAGCTGGAGCATTACATAACCCAAAAGACATTCTATGATAAGCATAAGTTCCATAGGGACATGTAAAGGTAGTTTTGCTTTGATCATCAGGATGGATAGGGATTTGGTGATATCCCAAATATCCATCAAGGAAACAAAAGAAAGAATGATTGGCTAACCGTTCTAACATCTCATCAGTAAAAGGCAACGAAAAATGATCCTTCTTATTAACTTTATTAAGTTTTCTATAGTCTATGCACATCCGCCATCTTGTGATGGTACGTTGAGGGATCAACTCATTCTTCTCATTCTTAACAACAGTCATGCCTCCCTTTTTAGGCACAACTTGGACAGAGCTTACCCACTCACTGTGTGGCACAGGATAAATAATCCCGGTGTGCAAAAGTTTCAAAACTTCCTTTTTAACCACCTCCCTCATCGTATTGTTGAGTCTACGCTATGGTTCTCTAGAAGGTGGAATAGTAGGATCTGTTGGACTGCGATGGGTGCAAAGGGCAGGACTAATTCCTTTAAGATCTTGGAGTGAGTAGCCAAACACTGATCAATGTTTCTCTAAGATAGCCATTAAGTGAAAAGTTTGTTCCGGAGTGAGTTTATCACTTATGATCACAGGAAACTCTGGATCCTCATTTAGAAAAGCATATTTAAGACCGGTTGGTAAAAGTTTAAGTTCTATAGGAGGTCTAGGTGGCTCTACAAACTCATCTAAAGGTTCAGGCTCAGAGTAATCAGCCTCTTCTTCTATCAAGAATTGAGCATCATCCTCTAGACCTGAGTCAACTAAGAACTCTAGAGAAGCAGCATTAAATTCCTCCAGCAGGGCAGATTCTGGATAAGATTCGGTCCTAGTACTTAGAGAATTCTGGACATTGGGAATTGAAGTTTCTTTCCAAAACAAATGTCTATTTTCCCTGTTTGTCCTTCATAAAGGAGTCTTCTAAAAGGTTGTCCTATCAACAAGTCGAAGTCCCATATGGGGAAGACATAAAGCTCAAATGAACCAAGGTTCCTTCTACCTGGATTTGTTGGATATGTAAAATTCCTGAACTGGGGACAATGTGTCCTGAAAGACTTTTCATCAATTTTGTAGTTGGGGTTAATGTCATGTGCCTCATTAAATGTTGTGCAAGTGAAACAGACATGATATTAATGCCCACAACTAGATTATAGAGAGCATCTATGTGATCAGAATTAAATGAGCACCGTATTGGAAGATAGGGTGAATCCAAACAGATCACATCAGAGGAAAGCTCTGATTCCTCTAACCATTCACTGCTTATGACCGACACTAGCTCTGCTGAAGTGCTTCTATAAGAAATATGCTTAGAAGGATTCAAAGATTCTCTAAGGTGATTATGATGATTCTGTGGTTTCTTTATAGAATAATAATTCATAACATTTCCAAAATCAGAAAAAAGATCGGGTTCGATATCAAGCATAAAATCAGGAAACAAAATTTCTTCTTCTTCTTGCTCAGAACATGGAATAGCTGAAGTAGATGGTATATCTAGCAAAGAATTTGCTTCAGCCACTTGAAGTTCTTCTAGGAGATTATCTAATTCAGAGGATAGGATTTGATCTAAGATTAATCTTACTTTTTCTGATGAAACATGCAAGAATGATCCTCCATAAGTTGTATCAAGCAATTGCTTACTGTTTTAATGAAGACCTTTATAAAAATGTTGAAGAAGAATAGGGTCTTGTAAACTGAGGTCTGGCCAGATGCTAAAAGATTAGTAAAACAATTCCAGGATGAGGCCAAAGATTCACTAGGTTCTTGCTTAAAAGTCAGAATCTTGATTCTAAGGTCGATGATTTGGGAGATAGGGTAAAAATCTAAGCAAAAATTAGAACGTAAGGATCCCCAATCTCCTTGTTGCTTACCTATGACTTTATCATATCATTGTCTAGCTTTTTCCTTTAATGAGAAAGGAAATAGCTACCAATGTAAAGTTTGATCAGACATGCCCTCTATGCGAAGACAGTCATATGTTTGCTCAAAGTCTCTAATATGAAGGTAAGGGTTTTCGTCTACTCCTCCTAAAAAGGATAGGCTTTGGACCATTGCAATCAACCGCAGACTCAGCCTATAGTTAGGGGTTTGGATAGGTTGTGATGACTCCCAAGGTATGGCTAGTCTCCGTGGGTGCAGAAAATTGAAAGATAGGAATTGAATTTATGTTATCCATAAGGATAGAAAAAGGCAAGAAGAATAAGGTAAGAAATAAAAAGGAAAAGATAAAGGTATAGGTACAAGGTAAAGCAAGACTTAAGGTTAACTCAGCTGACATCTTTCTCCCCGGCAACGGTGCTAGAAATGATTGTTGATATTAGATACACACACAAAGGAATTCAAGAAATAATCCGCAAGCGCACGGATATCGGTGAGCACTTCACCCAGGAGATAAGTCCAGAGTATCGTATTTGTTTTATCTGTAAGCAGAAAGTGTGCGATGACTAACCTAGTCTATACTATTACCCTTGGGCCGCACTACAAGGTGACGAAGATATAAGCAATTAGAGAGAACTACGACAACAGTCTAGTTCCAACCTATGGCAAGCTATGATACTATTGATCTTAGGGGAAATACCGATGGAAAAGAGACACCACAGAGGATGCTTAACCAGGGTACTTAAATCCTACCAAACCTTCTGACGGGAGAAGACTCCAAAGGTAACAATGGGATTATCACGTCCCATGCTATTACTCAGTAATCCGGCCAGATAGGGGATATCCACGAGTATTCCTAGCCCAAGCACCATGCTTATTCTACGAATGATTACTCTATTCCCTACGCGAAGCGAATAAAGTAAACCTGCAAACCAAAGAACAATAATAACAATGTACTTACTTAGTATTAGAAGTTGAATTGCCGAAGAATCCTAGAACCAAGCCTCGAGTTAGGAGACTTGACCCCGTAGATACAAGCTTGGAGAGGAGACACCGACAGACCAGGCTTCCTCCAATCTTCTACCTCCACTCTAACTCTTTCAATCTAGAAGAATAACTCTAATCTCACATAGAGACTACAAAGCTAAACTCTCTTGTATGTGCCCTAGAGAAAGATCCATTCAAGGGACCCCTCTTAGGCGAATTCTCTCTAAAAAATATGAATTAGGGTTTCTGAACTCTCTCCTCCAGGGGCCAGGGGTCTTGCTTATATAGCCCTCTAGGAAGCACCACACCCCTCGGATCAAACCGACCTTGATCAATGATTTTTATTCATCCTCAAAGACGGTGGAAGCAGGATCCGCGAGGTGGAAGCTCATTGGCTCTCTGGGTGGGGCGGCCGCCCCTGGGGCTAGGCGCCCACCCCTATCACAGTGACAGGTGGGTCCTACCTCCCAGGGTTTGGCTTCTTGAACCTTCTAGATTATACTTTTTCCATATGTGGCCCTTTCTCTCTATGTAAACCTGACATGTGGCCCATCTTTGATTATTTTCAGCTGGCACCATGCAGAAATAAATATTCACCAAAACTCATGGAATTCTATCAGTTAAACACCTAGTCTATGGTGGTAATTAGTTTTATAGCATTCTTTTATGTAAGTGTCCTCGGCTTGGCCCGAGGCGGCTCGTAGAGGTCTGGCCACGCGCTCCGGTGGCGCTGCTCATGGCGGCCCCATTGGCGGAGCTAACCGGTGGCAGGCGAAACTGGTAGAGGGGCGCGTCGGAGATGGCTCGAGGAGAGGAAGGTGGTGCTGCGCTTGGCTGAGAACGAGGAGACATGGATGAAGAGGAACGGTGGTGCGGGAGCTCTACTTCGGCTGTTCGGCATTCTCGACGGAAAGACCAAGAGCAAGCGAATAAGAGAGTGAAAGATAGGTGGGAGGGTGCTCAGGTTGTCAAGGCGAGCGAGCAGGGTGCCATGGCATGGATGCGAACGAGCGTGAGGCCACGCGACAGTGGCTTCCTACGTTCAGTCGACCATGCACAGCAGTGCCGATTCAAAACAATCGAGGAGCTGACCAATATCACTGCAAAAATACATTGAAACCCGTATTTTCTTCCTTCCTTATCTTCCGATCCAGCTGACCAGTGATCATGGAGCAAGAGGCAAATTTGTAGATCTTTGCGAGGTGAACAACATTGCTTTAAAGACCCAGAGCTAACTCTGCCTAGATCGGGAGATATTGAGTTCTACAGGAGGGTACCCCGAAATGAATCCTGCAGTTTAGTTGCAAGCCGACTGAAAGTGCATTCTTCTCCCCCTTCTAACTCTTAATCTGTTTGGTGTTAGCAAAACCTTCACTAATAAAAGTTGAAGAGCTACATGTAGCCTCCAAATTTCCTTATACATGTTTGGTCTGGGTCACCATGGTTTTCATGCTACAAGGTTCCAAAGTTACGTACTCTGAAACTGTATCAAAAGTTTCAGTTTGAAGCGGACTGAAACTGCTATCTTTTCCCACCTCTAATTCCCAAACGGATCAATAAAAAGCTAAACCAAATCACAGTGTTGTAGAGCTCTATGAGGATGACAACTTTGCTTAAGAAAGTCTGGCCAAATTCGGCATGGTTTGCAAACTAAAATTCACCAAAGATGGCTTCATGAAAACTGAAAACCAAAACTGCAGTGCCAACACTTAGCTGATTTTAGCTTCAAAACAGCACTGAGTTCAATCTTTGAGCCTCGGTTTGAGTAGGTTAGATACCAAACTAGCTCTTGACCATTAAACAAAGTTTGTTCTACACAATATTAACTACAACTTTTCTTTAAGGTCAAACCTCATAACTGGTACAAAAGTCAAACTTTCACTTTGGTCAAAGTATCAACTCGATAAAGCCTAAAGTAGGGTTTTAGGCCAATCGGGGCATTTTCTTGACATTTGCTCAACATGAACCCTTCATGACTTTTGTTGTAGAGTTCATCTAGAGTCATTTGGGCAAAGTTGCAAGGTTTGGTTGATGATTTATAATTCTATTCACTTAATGGTGCAATTCCAACATTTAGTAAAGTCATTGAAACAAAGACATGACTTATCATTTTATGTGACTTTTTGATTCCAAACTTCATGAAACTTTTTTAGGGGTCACTATAGATAGAAAGTGATGTGAGACACATGAAAGAAATGACATCAACACTCACTTGCATTACCAAGCACGAGCATCAAACTTACATACATTGAAACACAAAATGACAAGGTATGTTGAGTATGTTTCAGAGAGATGTTTCAAGCACATTCCATATATACATGTTGCACTAGCATGTTTCATATGTTTTACTAGTGCATTACATATGTTCCATGCTCATATATGAACAATGATGCTTAGGCTCATGCAATGCAAGTGCCAAAAGAGGCAAGATAACACCAGGGGTGTTGCAGCCCTCCCCCTTAAAAGAATCTTGTCCCGAGATTCAGGGCGAAAGACTTTCAAAGGAATAGAAGCATGTTATCCATTTTCCAACATCTACGATAGCACTAGGCTATTTAGCTTTAAGCATTAGAGAGGCTAGTTTGGTCAAGACACTTTCTAATACTTGTTCTTCGTAGGGGATCTTGTCTGAAGAATTTCCTTTCTTGACTTCCATGAAGTATTGTTACTTTGGGGAGGAATCCAAAATAGCACCATACTTCGCTCTTGGCTTACAATGATCATTTGATTCATAAACTAACCACGCACAAGTATCTCTTTCTCTAGTGAATATGGTAGAGGCAATATGAACTTTACACTAGACCAAAATCTTCAAAAGCATACTCATTGAATGACTCTATGTTCACGAAGTTTTGAAAAGCAGTCTTCTACCAAAGTGGCTTGAGCACAACCTTCCAAAAGGGTGAGATTATAGACGACAAACATCCTCTGAGGCTATAGGATACTGACTAACCATTAGACAAGGTCTATACTGGTCATAAATGTTCAATCATTCAGATATCAACTAATGGAAAGCTACTTACTACTCCATGTGGGCAGTTCTCTTTCTCTGATGATAACACTGTATTATCTGAGTCTATTGAGGGGTTAGTGAATGTGATAGCTGACTCTGTTGGCTCTGTATTTCTACCAAATGTTACCTAAGAAGATCCTCTTATCCGAAGGCAACAGTTATCTAGGTTGAATTAGATGCAACCTCTTGGGTAAAAACACTTATAAGATACCAAAGATCAGTGAGTATTAGCAATTATTGTGATAGAAGGATGATAGTGAGGTTTGGAAGACAGCAAAAATTGCAAGCATTTACCAACTTCGGTAAATAGTTCATTGCCAAGCAAGTGGAGTACAATTTCCTTCATGATGCAGTTGCACAGTAAGTTGAGTTGACTTGCAGCATAGCAAAACTAGCTTTGTCAGGCTAAATTTTCACCTTGAGTCTTCCTCTTTAGGATCAAACAACAGCTCTAAGATGGGGAATCTGTTGTTTGACACTTTTCAATTTGCTTTCAATTCACGATGGTATAAATTGATTTGTAGAACACCAAGGCTGCTCATACATTGTTGACACGAGAAAGCAAAAGAAAATGAAAGAGTGTAAACTAGTATCTTTGAGACCTCAAAAGGGCCATCCAACAGCAGATCTCGACCATGTTCCACAGTGGGACATCTACCACTATCATAACCTTCTCATGCGAGGAATGAGCACAGTCACCGAAAAAATGGCAGATCCTATACCCTTTGGTTTTCTGCTCATATCTCACAAACTACTGCTCCATTTTGCACGAGTTTTTGTAGGCGTATAGATCCATAAGTCCTCTAACTACTGACCAAATTTTAGCTCAAACGGACACCATTTGGCTATCCATACAATTCATTTGCCAAAACCGCTCTGTTCTAAATTTGCAGCAAACCGATCTGATCGAACATCTCTTGAATCTGATGTTTTACTCACCAAATTCTCAAACCAAATTAAGACATTGCAGTGTCCTAAGTAAGAAATGAGATTATCAAGTTTAGGTTCAAACCAACCTCGTTTGTGTCATTAATCGGCGGCTTGAAGATAACCGATTTGGTGCTACAAATTCTGGACAGATTTCTTGTTCTTCTTTTCCTTTGCTTCACACATTGAGGTGTGTGTTTGCACTCTCTAACTCTTTGTACTGCAGCAGCAGCTTTCTCCTTGTGGATGGAAGCTAAGGCTTACCTCATAAGTTTCTTGGTAACTAACCTCAACTATTCATTTACATACCAACCCGACGATGCACAAGCTTCGAGCTTGCGGCTGCTTTTGCAAGACAAAATGCAAACTACTCCATGAAGGACATTCCTACAAAGGTAATGAACCATTTTCGAATATTTCTCAACACTTCGTCCAATAGTGTTCTGAACAAAACCATTAGTGGCACCTAGGGGCACAGGGATGCTGATCGAAACTAGGGCATGCTTTCTCTAATTCTTCACTTTAGCTGATAGAGTATCACTCAAGTTGTTGGCTAGTTGATTAATTTCTTGTTGGTTATTGCTCTGTAAGACATAGCCTTCGTAGCTACCAAGGAGTCGTTACCTAGCTGGAGATTAACCTTCCTATTGGTAACTAATCAGTTGTCTCTCAACACTAAAAAGCTCCAAATCTTCACTCTTGACCACAACAATAGTGGCTGATGTAGACAGATGGCAGACATTGAAGTCTACATATAAGGAGTCACACCAGAGATGGTTGATCTCGACGGTATGGTCATTATGCATACAAGATTGAGACTTGGATAGCTTCGTCATATACACCATGTGACGATCGATTCTTATCCAACAGATGACTT
>CM039581.1:48610250-48626792 GCA_022457205.1 Saccharum spontaneum | reverse complement strand
AAGTACTCCTTGCTCTTCTATGTCTATTGTTCCCAGATCGCTGGACTAGAAAATCTGGAATTCTCTTCTCTATGGTGGATGACAATGTGGTTGCCTTGCCAGTGGAGGACTTACGTGTGGTGTGTCATTACCCTGATGTGTTTCCTACTGAGCTTCCAAGTATTCCGCCTGAGCGTGATGTGGTTTTTGAAATTAAATTAGTTCCTGGTACACAACCTATCCATAAGACTCCATATCGGATGGCTCCAAAAGAGCAGGTTGAGTTGAAGCAGCAGTTGGATGATCTTCTTGCTAAGGGTTTTATCAGACCTAGCAAGTCGCCTTGGGCTTTTCCTGTACTATTTGTGGAGAAGAAGGATGGTACCAAGAGGTTGTGTGTGGATTATCGTGACCTTAATCGGGTGACCATCAAGAATAAGTATCCTTTACCTCGTATTGATGTGCTCTTTGAGCAATTGAGAGGTGCCAAGGTATTCTCTAAGATTGATTTGAATTCTGGCTATCATCAGTTGAGAATACGGGAGGAAGATATCGAGAAGACAGCTTTTAGCACTAGGTATGGGCATTATGAATATATCGTTATGTCTTTTTGGACTAACAAATGCCCCTGCTGTGTTTATGGAAGCTATGAATAGGATGCTACATGAGTACTTGGATGATTTCGTCGTTGTTTTCCTTGATGATATCTTGATTTACTCCACGTCCGAGGAAGAGCATGAGCGGCATCTTAGTCTTGTTCTGGATGCCCTTCGGAAGAATCAGTTTTATGCGAAATTGAAGAAGTGTGCTTTTTGGCTCTCTGAAGTGGCTTTTCTAGGTCATGTTATTAATCAACATGGCATTTTAGTTGATCCCAAGAATGTTGCTAGTGTTGTTAATTGGCAGAGACCTACTACAGTAACTGAGATTCGTAGTTTTCTTGGTCTTGCTGGCTATTATCGGCGTTTTGTGCAGGATTTTTCTAGTATTGCAAAGCCGATGACGAGACTTACTGAGAAGGGTGTTCCTTTTGTATGGAACAATGATTGTGAGATCAGTTTCCAGACATTAAAGGATAAGTTGGTGAATGCTCCTATCTTGACGTTACCTGAGAGTGGCAAGCGTTTCACGGTGTATACAGATGCATCCCGTGTTGGTCTGGGATGTGTATTGATGCAAGATGGCAAAGTGATTGCTTATGGCTCTAGGCAGTTGAAGAAACATGAGAGAAATTATCCTACCCATGATCTAGAATTGGCTGCCGTGGTGTTTGCCTTGAAGTCTTGGAGGCATTATCTCTATGGTGAGTCTTGTGACATCTATACTGACCACAAGAGTCTTAAATATATTTTCACTCAGAAGGAGCTCAATCTGAGGCAGCGTAGGTGGCTTGAGTTGATAAAAGATTATGATCTTACGATTCAGTATCATCCAGGGAAGGCGAATGTGGTGGCAGATGCTCTTAGTAGAACTGGGGTTCCTAAGGTGGCAATGCCCTTGATTGCGGATTTGGATCGTATGGGTGTCTCCTTATGCTATGCTGGCACTGCTAGAGAGGAGACCCAGTTGTTCATTCAGTCATTCCTTCTTGAGAGGGTGCGCGAGGCACAACAGCATGACCGTCTAATTCAGGAGGTTCGTAAGAGGATAGCGAATGGCAAACCTCGAGAGTTTAGTATCGATGAGAACGATGCAGTCCGGTTTAGAGGACGCCTTTGTGTGCCTCAAAAATCAGATGTGAAGATGGATATCTTGCGAGAAGGTCATCGGACTCCATACACTGTTCATCCTGGTGAGACAAAGATGTATAGAGATCTTAAGCAGAGCTTCTGGTGGAAGAGAATGAAGGTTGATATTGCCAAGTATGTTGCAGCTTGTGGTGTGTGCCAGCAAGTGAAGGCTGAGCATAAGAGGCCTGCAGGTTTATTGAAACCTTTAGAGATTCCAGAATGGAAGTGGGAATATATTACTATGGATTTTGTGGTTGGTTTACCACGATCTCCTCGGGGTAATGATGCAATTTGGGTTGTGGTAGATAGACTCACTAAGGTGGCTCATTTTATTCCAATGAAGACCAAGAATTCTGCTGCAGACTTGGTCCCCTTGTATATGAAGGAGGTAGTGAGGCTGCATGGAGTGCCAAAGTCTATTGTTTCAGATCGAGACTCCAAATTTGTTTCCAATTTTTGGAGGAGCTTACATAGCGCTTTGGGGACGAAGCTTGACATGAGTGTTGCTTTTCACCCTCAAACTGATGGTCAGTCCGAGCGTACTATCCAGACTTTGGAGGACATGCTACGTGCCTGTGTCCTTTCCTGGAAGGGTAGTTGGGAGGATCATCTAGCTTTAGCTGAGTTTGCTTATAATAACAGCTATCAAGCTAGTATTAAGATGGCACCATATGAGGCTTTGTATGGTAGAAGATGCATCTCACCATTGTGTTGGGAAACATTGGGAGAGAGGTCTTTAGTCGGTCCAGATTGGATTCAACAGACAGCTCAGAAGGTACAGGAGATACGTCAGAACATGTTAGCCGCCCAGAGTCGCCAGAAAAGCTATGCGGATGTTAGAAGGCGAGACCTCGAGTTTGCAGTGGGTGATCAGGTTCTTCTCAAAGTATCGCCTACTAAGGGTGTTGTGCGGTTCGGTACTACTGGGAAGCTTAGCCCGAGGTACATTGGACCTTTTGATATCATAGCCCGGGTAGGTAGCTTGGCTTACCGCTTACAATTACCGGATTCTATGAAGGGAGTTCATAATGTCTTCCACGTTTCTATGCTGAGAAAGTATTTGCGGGATCCTGAGCATAAGATCGACTTAGAGCCGATTCATGTGGAGCAGGACTTGACTGTGAATTGTCAGCCAATGCGTATCTTAGAATCATCAGAGCGTGTTCTCAGGAGAAGGATTATCAAATATGTGAGAGTTCTATGGACGAATCAGCCTGAACGTGAAGCGACTTGGGAGCTTGAGGAGCAGATGCGTAAGGAGTATCCCGAACTATTTGACACTGGTGAGTTTTATGCAGATCTGTGTAGTTAACTATACTGTTGGTTTATATCATAGAAGCGGTAGAATTCGAGGACGAATTCCCTTAAGGGGGGTAGAATGTAATGCCCCAAAACAAAAATTGCAATACCCAATAGAAGAAACAAAATTAAAGGAAAAATAGCTTTAGAGGGGTCCAAGTAAACTTAGGCCAGGCTATGTGGCAGCCCATCTCAAGCCCAACTTGTCCCCTATCACCTAAACCATATAGAGAGGAAGTGTGCAGCAGGAAAACATGTTTTCCCTTTCCCCATTCCCTTTGTTCGACCTCCAGGACGCCCCCTCCTCTTCCCCACAGATCCCTCTCCTTCCTTAACACCTCCTACACAGCAAAAATTACAAGGGAAAAGGAGAAAACAGATTGAGAAGGAGGACAGGTTCAACACGAGGTATATCATCGGCGTAGATCGGCTTTCCCCCATCTCTATCTCGCTGCCCAAGGTTTAGGGTATAGCCAAGGTGAGGAATCTGCCTTTCCCTTTGTTTAATTGAGTTTTAGATGGCCTGTAGTCATGGGGCATATTGGTTTTATAGGGAGGATCTCCATCTGAATGCCGATCTAAGGTTCTGCTGCGCTGTAGATCGAGTGCTGCCGCTGTTTGTTCTGTTTAGGCAATAAAGACGATTTTTCCAGTGAAACTTGATAATAGGAAAGTTGTAGAGGGATTTCAGATCTATTATCTTGTAAAATTTCACGATTTTATCAGAAGTATTTTGAGAGTTATACTTCATTATTTGTGATGCAATCGTTCTGCCAAAAATCTGGACAGTTTTAGATCTAAGCAGATTTTGGCCATTTAAATGAAATAATTAGATCTTTTGATATGAACAAAAGTTGTAAGAATTTTGTTAAGCTTTCCATATTGGTAAAGAGTATAATTTGTGAGCTAGTATATCTCCAGTTATGAATTTTTGAAGTTTGATGTTCTGTTCTAGTCCGGCTATGTTATACGGTGCTGAGTGTTGGCCTACAAAAAGGCGACATGTCCAGCAATTGAGTGTAGCAGAGATGCGTATGTTGCGTTGGTGTTGTGGGCACACAAGAAGGGATAGAGTCCGGAACGACGATATTTGGGATAGGGTTGGGGTGGCACCAATTGAGGAGAAATTGATTCAACATCGGTTGAGATGGTTTGGACATGTCCAACGGAGGCCTCCTGAGGCGCCGGTGCGTAGTGGAGTTCTAAAGCGGGCCGATAATGTAAAGAGCGGTAGAGGTCGACCTAAACTAACTTGGGACGAGTCCGTTAAGAGAGATCTTAAGGAGTGGAATATTTCTAAGGATTTAGCTATGGATAGGAGCGCTTGGAGATTGGCAATCAACGTGCCGGAACCGTGACCTCTTTTGTCTCCCTTTATGTCCTTTTTGTGTCTCTCTGTTTCTCGTCTCTTTTGGGTTTCATCTCTAGCCTACCCCAACTTGCTTGGGATAAAAGGCTATGTTGTTGTTGTTGTTGTTGTTGTTGTTGATGTTCTGTTCTAGTCGACAGAAATATTCAGTGAAGTTCAATGGTTAATTACGCCATATTGCAGGCATCTTATGCAAAACTTTGCAATACAAATGTTATAACTAAGGGAGTTTTACATAATCTGGTGAACTTTGGCAATTTTTGGGTGTGTGGTCTAAAGTCTATGAAAAAGAGAATAATTAGTGCTGCTGTTAAGAACTGTAGGCTAAACGGTAGATGCTTTAGCGTCGGGTTTGAGGGCGCTCTAGTGTGTATTTGTTGTTGTTCTTGCTGGTATGTTTGTGTTTGTACTGAGTATTGCTTGTCATCAGGTGGTAGCACTTCGGAACATCGCTAGTGCTTTTGATCTCCTTCCGTAAAGAGGCAAGTAAATGTAGCGGTGGTTTGCTACCGTTTTGGCTTGTTATTTTCATCACCTACAGTTTAATGTCTATAATAATGTCACACCACTATTATTCATGACTTGTGAACTTGGTTTATTCAACCTTATGTGAATGTGGTCTTATTTATTTATTCATGGTGATGTACTATTCCACATTGCTATATGTGGCTAGCCCACAACCCTGAAGATGAAGTTGAAGTATTATTGGCGGTGTATATTAATTTTATTGCAGCATGCCAAGCGCATTGCATCATTCATTTGCATTGGAAGTTATGTCGTTGACCTATGGTCACGACCGTACCGGTACAGCATCATGGGATGCAGCTCCACACCTTGTTGGGTGTGTAGGCAGGAGTCATTTTGCATTGCATTCATGAAGTATATTATTGAAGTGGTCTATCCATATTGTTATGAAGCTCTATCATCTGGCTATGTTTTTAAATGGAAGTCTCATTTTTTTTATACCATGTCAAGTGGAAACTCCGTGTTAAATTTATGTTTAATTCCACTTGTGGTTTAAATAGCCAGTCAAAACAAGTTTGCTTGCTGAGATGTTTCATCTCACCCTTGCTTTACTCAATCCAGGTACTTGATGCTTGCTTGGAAGGGAAGGGGATTAGTTGCACGTCACACACTCCGTTAGAGGCTTCATGTTTAATTCATAATAATTTGGTTATGTTCCTTAGACATAATTGGGAGGAAATGTTTAAACTGTGGATGTTAAGCTTATTTATGTTGGAGCATCTCATTTTTTTGTGTTAGGATTTTGTTAATGTTAGTTTGGTGCTTCCGGTTATTATATATATCTTGCTTCTGCATTGTTTTTTAAATACAAGGGAGGTGCTGCCAAATCTTTGTTGGTTATGTGCGGCTGTGGGTTTTGTGATGTTTAGTGGCATCCTAGGATGTCTGTGGATTCTGGGGTGTTACACTACGTCACCAAGGAGTTCCATTGGGTGCAACCTAAATGATTTTTGAGCCTATGGTATGTTTGGCACAAATCATGCACGTATCTTGCGTGAAATTAGCACGATCTCCAAACGGATGGAATCGAGCTTCCACTTGAGCCTCGTCACCCATGGGTGCGTCCAAAATAATTTCTGAGACTATGGTATGATTAGCGCAAACCTTGCACCTATCTTGCTCTAACCTAACACTCTCTCCAAATGGACTGAAACTAGATTCCACTTGACCCAAGTCACCTAGTAGTTACGTCGGGTGTGTCGAAAGCAATTTCTGAGCTTGTGGTACGTTTGGCGCAAAACGAGCATCTATCTCACGTCAAGATTAGCAATATCTCCAAACGGAATGAAATGAGCATCCACTTGTGCCTCATCACCTAGGAGTACCCTCGTGTGAGTCCAAAACGATTTCCGAGCCTATGGTACGTTTGGCCCAAACCATGCACCTATCTTGTGTGAAATTAGCACGATCTCCAAACGGACAGAATCGAGCTTCCACTTGAGCCTCATCACCCAGAAGTGTCATTGGGTGCGTCCAAAATGACTTCTTAGCCCATGGTATGTTTGGTGCAGACCCTGCACTAACACAAACACTGTCTGCAAACGGACCAAAACGAGACTCCACATGACCCACGTCGCCTAGGAGTTCCATCGGGTGCGTCCAAAATGATTTCTGAGCCTGTGTTATGTTCGGGCCAATCAAGCACCTATGTTGCATAAAGATTAGCACTATCGCCAAATGAGCATCCACTTGAGCCTCGTCACCTAGGAGTACCATCGGGTGTGTCCAAAATTATTTCTGACCCTATGGTATGTTTGGCACAAACCATGCTTCTATCTTGCATCGACACTAACACTATCTCTAAACGGACCGAAATGAGATTGCACATGGCCCACGTGACGAAGGAGTTCCATCGGTTGCGTCCAAAATGATTTCTGAGCCTGTGTTATGTTCGGGCCAATCAAGCACCTATGTTGCATAAAGATTAGCACTATCTCCAAACGAGCATCCACTTGAGCCTCCTCACCTAGGAGTACCATCGGGTGTGTCCAAAATGATTTCCGAGCCTATGGTATGTTTGGCGCAAACCATGCTCCTATCTTCCACTGACACTAACACTATCTCCAAATGGACCGAAACGAGATTCCACATGACCCAAGTCGCCTAGGAGTTCCATTGGGTGCGTCCAAATTGATTTATGAGCTAGTGGTATGTTTGGAGCAAAGCATGCACCTATCTTGCATCAAGATTAGCACTATCTCCAAACAGACTAAACTGAGCTTCCACTTGAGCCTCGTCACCTAGGAGTATGATCGGGTGCGTCCAAAACGACTTCTGAGCCTATGGTACGTTTGGCGCAAACCGTGTACCGACACTAACACTATCTCCAAACGGACCAAAACGAGACTCCACATGACCCACTCACCTAGGAGTTCCACCGTGTGCGTCCAAAATGATTTCTGAGCTTGTGTTATGTTCGGGCCAATCAAGCACCTATGTTGGGTAAAGATTAGCACTACCACCAAATGAGCATCCACTTGAGCCTCCTCACCTAGGAGTACCATCGGATGTGTCCAAAATGATTTCTGAGCCTATGGTATGTTTGGCACAAACCATGCTCCTATCTTGCACCGACACTAACACTATCTCTAAACGGACCGAAATGAGATTGCACATGGCCCACGTCACGAAGGAGTTCCGTCGGGTGCGTCCAAAACGATTTTTGAGTCTGGTACGTTCGGCGCAAAACGTGCACTAATCTTGCGTCAAGATTAGCACTATCTCCAAACGGTCTGAATCAAGCTTCCACTTAAGCCTCGTCACCTAGGAGTACCATCGGGTGTGTCCAAAATGATTTTCTGAGCCTATGGCACGTTTGGCGCAAACTGTGCAACTATCTTGCGTCAAGATTAGCAGTATCTCAAAACAGAATGAAACGAGCATCCTCTTGAGCCTCATCACCTAGGAGTACCATCGGGTGCGTCCAAAATGATTTATGAGCGTATGGTACGTTTGGCGCAAACCATGCACCTATCTTACACGGACAGTAACACTATATCCAAATGGACCGAAACGGGATTCCACATGGCCTATGTCACCAAGGAGTTCCATTGGGTGCAACCTAAATGATTTTTGAGCCTATGGTATGTTTGGCACAAATCATGCACGTATCTTGCGTGAAATTAGCACGATCTCCAAACGGATGGAATCGAGCTTCCACTTGAGCCTCGTCACCCATGGTTGCGTCCAAAATAATTTCTGAGCCTATGGTATGATTAGCGCAAACCTTGCACCTATCTTGCTCTAACCTAACACTCTCTCCAAATGGACTGAAACTAGATTCCACTTGACCCAAGTCACCTAGTAGTTACATCGGGTGTGTCGAAAGCAATTTCTGAGCTTGTGGTACGTTTGGCGCAAAACGAGCATCTATCTCACGTCAAGATTAGCAATATCTCCAAACGGAATGAAATGAGCATCCACTTGTGCCTCATCACCTAGGAGTACCCTCGTGTGAGTCCAAAACGATTTCCGAGCCTGTGGTACGTTTGGCCCAAACCATGCACCTATCTTGTGTGAAATTAGCACGATCTCCAAACGGACAGAATCGAGCTTCCACTTGAGCCTCATCACCCAGAAGTGTCATTGGGTGCGTCCAAAATGACTTCTTAGCCCATGGTATGTTTGGTGCAGACCCTGCACTAACACAAACACTGTCTGCAAACGGACCAAAACGAGACTCCACATGACCCACGTCGCCTAGGAGTTCCATCGGGTGCGTCCAAAATGATTTCTGAGCCTGTGTTATGTTCGGGCCAATCAAGCACCTATGTTGCATAAAGATTAGCACTATTGCCAAATGAGCATCCACTTGAGCCTCGTCACCTAGGAGTACCATCGGGTGTGTCCAAAATGATTTCTGAGCCTATGGTATGTTTGGCGCAAACCATGCTCCTATCTTCCACTGACACTAACACTGTCTCCAAACGGACCGAAACGAGATTCCGCATGGCCCACGTCATGAAGGAGTTCCATCGGTTGCGTCCAAACGAATTTCTGAGTCTGGTATGTTCAGCGCAAAACGTGCACCAATCTTGCATCAAGATTAGCACTATCTCCAAATGGTCTGAATCAAGCTTTCACTTGAGCCTCATCACCTAGGAGTATCATTGGGTGCGTCCAAAACGATTTTATGAGCCTATGGTACGTTTGGCGCAAGTCGTGCACCTATGTTGCACCGACACTAACACTATCTCCAAATGGACCGAAACGAGATTCCACATGACCCAAGTCGCCTAGGAGTTCCATTGGGTGCGTCCAAATTGATTTATGAGCTAGTGGTATGTTTGGAGCAAAGCATGCACCTATCTTGCATCAAGATTAGCACTATCTCCAAACAGACTAAACTGAGCTTCCACTTGAGCCTCGTCACCTAGGAGTATGATCGGGTGCGTCCAAAACGACTTCTGAGCCTATGGTACGTTTGGCGCAAACCGTGTACCGACACTAACACTGTCTCCAAACGGACCAAAACGAGACTCCACATGACCCACTCACCTATGAGTTCCACCGTGTGCGTCCAAAGTGATTTCTGAGCTTGTGTTACGTTCAGGCCAATCAAGCACCTATGTTGGGTAAAGATTTGCACTACCACCAAACGAGCATCCACTTGAGCCTCCTCACCTAGGAGTACCATCGGATGTGTCCAAAATGATTTCTGAGCCTATGGTATGTTTGGCACAAACCATGCTCCTATCTTGCACCGACACTAACACTATCTCCAAACGGACCGAAATGAGATTGCACATGGCCCACTTCACGAAGGAGTTCCATCGGGTGCGTCCAAAACGATTTTTGAGTCTGGTACGTTCGGCGCAAAACGTGCACTAATCTTGCGTCAAGATTAGCACTATCTTCGAACGGTCTGAATCAAGCTTCCACTTAAGCCTCGTCACCTAGGAGTACCATCGGGTGTGTCCAAAATGATTTTCCGAGCCTATGGCACGTTTGGCGCAAACTGTGCAACTATCTTGCGTCAAGATTAGCAGTATCTCGAAACAGAATGAAACGAGCATCCTCTTGAGCCTCATCACCTAGGAGTACCATCGGGTGCGTCCAAAATGATTTATGAGCGTATGGTACGTTTGGCGCAAACCATGCACCTATCTTACACGGACAGTAACACTATATCCAAATGGACCGAAACGGGATTCCACATGGCCTACGTCACCAAGGAGTTCCATTGGGTGCAACCTAAATGAATTTTTAGCCTATGGTACGTTTGGCACAAATCATGCACCTATCTTGTATGAAATTAGCAGGATCTCCAAACGGACGGAATCGAGCTTCCACCAGAGCCTCGTCACCGAGAAGTGTCATTGGGTGCGTCCAAAACGATTTCTGAGCCTATGGTATGATTAGCGCAAACCTTGCACCTATCTTGCTCTGACACTAACACTCTCCAAATGGACTGAAACTAGATTCCACTTGACCCAAGTCACCTAGTAGTTACATCGGGTGCGTTGAAAACAATTTCTCAGCTTGTGGTACGTTTGGCGCAAAATGGGCATCTATCTCGCGTCAAGATTAGCACTATCTCCAAACGGAATGAAATGAGCTTCCACTTGAGCCTCATCACCTAGAGTACCATCGGGTCCGTCAAAAATGATTTCTGAGCCTATGGTTTGGTGCAAACCATGCACCTATCTTGCACCGACAGTAACACTATATCCAAATGGACCCAAATGGGGTTCCACATGGCCCACGTCACCAAGGAGTTCCATTGGGTGCAACCTAAATGATTTTTGAGCCTATGGTATGTTTGGCACAAATCATGCACCTATCATGCGTGAAATTAGCATGATCTCCAAACAGATGGAATCGAGCTTCCACTTGAGCCTCGTCACCCAGAAGTGTCATTGGGTGCGTCCAAAATGATTTCCGAGCCTATGGTATGATTAGCGCAAACCTTGCACCTACCTTACTCTGACACTAACACTGTCTCCAAATGGACTGAAATGAGATTTCACTTGACCCAAGTCACCTAGGAGTTCCATCGGATGCGTCCAAAATGATTTCTGAGCCAGTGGTATGTTTGGAGCAAAGCGTGCACCTATCTTGCATCAAGATTGGCACTAGGAGTACCATCAGGTGCATCCAAAACGATTTCTGAGCTTAAGGCATGTTTGGTGCAAACTGTGCACCTATATTGCACCGATAGTAACACTGTCTCTGAATGGACTGAAACGAGATTCCACATGAACCATGTCACCTAGTAGTTCCATCCGGTGCATACAAAATGATTACCGAGCCTCTAGTACGTTCGACGCAAACCGTGCACCTATCTAGCATCAAGATTAGCACTATCTCCAAACGAACTGAATCGAGCTTCCACTTGAGCCTCGTCACCTAGGAGTACCACCAAGTGTGTATAAAATGATTTCTAAGCCTTTGGTATGTTTGACGTAAACTATGCAACTATCTTGCACCAACACTACCTCCAAATAGACAGAAATGATATTCCACAAGACCCACGTCACCTAGTAGTTCCATCGGGTGCATCCAAAATGATTTCTGAGCCTGTGGTACGTTTGGCAAAAACTATGCACCTATGTTGCATCAAGATTAGCACTATGTCCAAATGAACTGAATAAAGCATCCACTTGAGCCTCATTACCTAGGAGTACCATCAGGTGCATCCAAAATGATTTTATAAGCCTGTGGTACGTACGACGCAAACTATGCACCTATCTTGCGTCAAGATTAGCACTATCTCCAAATGAACTGAATCAAGAATCCACTTGAGCTTCGTCACCTAGGAGTACTATTGGATGTGTCCAAAATGATTTTTGAGCCTACGGTATGTTTGGCGTGAGCCGTGCACCTATCTTGCACCAACACCAACACTATCTTCAAGGGGAACAAAACGAGATTCCACTTGACACACGTCACCTTGGAGTTCTGTCAGGTGCGTCCAAAATGATTTCTGAGGCTGTGGAATGTTTGGCACCAACCTTGCACCTATCTTGCATCAAGATTAGCACTATCTCCGAATGGATTGCATCAAGCTTCCTTTGAGCCTCGTCTACTAGGAGTACCATCGGGTGTGTCCAAAATGATTTTTGGGACTGCGGAACATTCGGCGCATACTGTGCACCTGTCTTGCGTCAAGTTTACCACTATCTCCAAATGAATTGAATCAAGCATCCACTTGAGCCTCGTCACCTAGGAGTACCATCAGGTGCGTCCAAAATGATTTCTGAGCCTGTGGTACGTTCGGCACAAACTGTGCACCTATCTTGCGTCAAGATTATCACTATCTCCAAATGGACTGAATCAAGCTTCCACTTGAGCCTCGTCACCTACGAGTACCATCGGGTGCGTCGAAAACGATTTTTGAGGCCAAGGTACATTTGGCGCAGACCGATCTCCTATCTTGCACCGACAGTAACGTTGTCTCTGAATGGACCGAAATGAGATTCCACATGAACCATGTCACCTAGTTGTTCCATCCTGTGCATACAAAACGATTATCGAGCCTCTAGTACGTTCGATGCAAACCGTGCACCTATCTAGCATCAAGATTAGCACTATCTCTAAATGAACTGAATCGAGCTTCCACTTGAGCCTCGTCACCAAGGAGTACCACTAGGTGCGTCTAAAATGATTTCAAAGCCTTTGGCATGTTTGGCTCAAAATATGCACCTATCCTGCACCAACACCAATGCTGCTTCCAAATGGACAAAAACAAGATTCTACAAGACCCACGTCACCTAGTAGTTCCACCGGGTGCGTCCAAAATGATTTATGAGCCTATGGTACGTTCAGTGAAAATTGTGCACCTATGTTGCGTCAAGATTAGCACTATCTCCAAACGAACTGAATTAAGCATCCACTTGAGCCTCATTACATAGGAGTACCATCAGGTGTGTCCAAAACGATTTTATGAGCCTGTGGTACGTTTGGCGCAAACCGTGCACCTATCTTGCGTCAACATTAGCACTATCTCCAAATGAACTGAATCAAGCTCCACCTAAGCTTCATCAACTAGGAGTACTATCGGGTGTGTCCAAAATAATTTCTGAGCCAACAGTATGTTTGTCGCAAACCGTGCACCTATCTTGTACCGACACCAACACTATCTTCAAATGGACCAAACCATGCACCTATCTTGCGTCAAGATTAGCACTATCTCCGAACGGACTTAATCAAGCTTCCACTTGAGCCTCGTCACCTAGGAGTACCATCGGGTGCATCCAAAACGATTTCTGAGCCTAAGGCACGTTTGGCGCAAACTGTGCACCTATCTTGCACCGACAGTAACACTGTCTCCAAAAGGACCGAAACAAGATTCCACATGAACCATGTCACCTAGTGGTTCCATCTGGTGCATACAAAACGATTGCTGAGCCTACAGTACGTTCGACGCAAACCATGCACCTATTTGGCGTCAAGATTAGCACTATCTCCAAACGAACTGAATCGACCTTCCACTTGAGCCTCATCACCTTGGAGTACCACCAGGTGCGTCCAAAATAATTTCTAAGCCTTTGGTATGTTTGGCACAAAGTATGCACCTATCTTGCACCAACACTAGCACTACCTCCAAATGGATAGAAACGAGATTCCACAAGACGCACGTCACCTAGTAGTTCCATCGAGTGCATCCAAAATGATTTTTGAGCCTATGGTACGTTCGGCGAAAACCATGCAACTATGTTCTGTCAAGGTTAGCACTATCTCCAAACAAACTAAATTAAGCATGCACTTGAGCCTCATTACTGAGGAGTACCATCAGGTGCGTCCAAAATGATTTTATGAGCATGTGGTACGATCGGCGGAAACCGTGCACCTATCTTGCTTCAACATTAGCACTATCCCCAAATGAATTGAATCTGGCATCCACTTGAGCTTCGTCACCAAGGAGTACTATCGGGTGCGTCTAAAACTATTTCTGAGCCTACGGTATGTTTGGCGCAAACCATGCACCTATCTTGCACCGACACCAACACTATCTTCAAATGGACCAAAAGGAGATTCCACTTGACCCACGTCACCTTGGACTTCCATCGAGTGTGTCCAAAATGATTTCTGAGGTTGTGGTATGTTCGGCACAAACCGTGCACCTATCTTGCATCAAGATTAGCACCATCTCTGAATGGACTAAATCAAGCTTCCACTTGAGCCTCGTCTCCTAGGAGTACCATCGGGTGCATCTAAAACAATTTCTGAAACTACGGAACGTTCGGCGCATACTGTGCACCTATCTTGCGTCAAGTTTAGCACTATCTCCAAATGAACTAAATCAAGCATCCACTTGAGCCTTGTCACCTAGGAGTACCATCAGGTGCATCCAAAACAATTTCTAAGCCTGTGGTACGTTCGGTGCAAACCGTGCACCTATTATGCATCAAGATTAGCACTATCTCTGAACAGACTGAATCGAGCTTCCAATTGAGCCTCGTCACCTAGGAGTACCATTGGGTGCATCCAAAAGATTTCTGAGCCTAAGGCACGTTTGGTGCAAACCGTGCACCTACCTTGCATCGACAATAACACTGTCTCTGAATGGACCAAAACGAGATTCCACATGAACCATGTCACCTAGTAGTTCCATCTGGTGCGTACAACACGATTACCGAGCCTCTAGTACGTTCGACGCAAATCATGCACATATCTAGCGTCAAGATTAGCACTATCTCCAAACGAACTGAATCGAGCTTCCACTTGAGCCTAGTCACCTAGGAGTACCATCGGGTGCGTCCAAAATGATTTCTAAGCCTAAGATACGTTTGGCGCAAACCATGCACCTATCTTGAACCGACAGTAACACTATCTCTGAATGGACCGAAATGAGATTCCACATGAACCATGTCACCTAGTAGTTCCATCCAGTGCGTACAAAACGATTACCGAGCCTCTAGTATGTTCAACGCAAACCATCCACCTATCTTGCTTTAGCATTAGCACTATCTCCAAACGAACTGAATCGAGTTTCCACTTGGGCCTCGTCACCTAGGAGTACCACCAGGTGCGTCCAAAATGATTTCTAAGCCTTTGGTATATTGGGCGCAAACTATGCACCAATCTTGCACCAACACTAGCACTACCTCCAAATGGACAGAAACGAGATTCCATAAGACCCACATCACCTAGTAGTTCCATTGGGTGCGTCCAAAATGATTTCTAAGCCTGTGGTACGTTCGGCAAAAACCGTGCACCTATGTTGCGTCAAAATTAGCACTATCTCCAAACGAACTGAATTAAGCATCCACTTGAGTCTCATTACCTTGGTGTACCATCAGGTGCATCCAAAACGATTTTAAGAGCCTGTGGTATGTACGGTGCAAACTGTGCACCTATCTTGCGTCAAGATTAGCACTATCTCCAAATGAACTGAATCAAGCATCCACTTGAGCTTCGTCATCTAGGAGTACTATCGGGTGCGTCCAAAATGATTTATGAGCCTACGGTATGTTTGGTGCAAACCGTGCACCTATCTTGCACTGACACCAACACTATCTTCAAATGGACCAAAATGAGATTCCACTTGACCCTTGTCACCTTGGAGTTCCGTCGGGTGGATCCAAAATGATTTCTGAGGCTATGGTATGTTCGGCACAAACCGTGCACCTATCTTGCATCAAGATTAGCAATATCTTCGAATGGACTGAATCGAGCTTCCTCTTAAGCCCCGTATCCTAGGAGTACCATCGGATGCGTCCAAAATGATTTCTGAGCCTGCGGAACGTTTGGCGCATACTATGCACCTGTCTTGCATCAAGTTTAGCACTATCTCCAAATGAACTAAATCAAGCATCCACTTGAGCCTCGTCACCTAGGAGTACCATCGGGTGCGTCCAAAACGATTTCTGAGTTTGTGGTACTTTCAACGCAAACCGTGCACCTGTCTTGCATCAAGATTAGCACTATATCAAATGAACTGAATCAAGCATCCATTGGAGCTTCATCACCTAGGAGTACTATCGCGTGCGTCCAAAAGGATTTCTGAGCCTACGGTATGTTTAGCAGAAACCATGCACCTATCTTGCACCGACACCAACACTATCTCCAAATGGGACAAAACGAGATTCCACATGATCCATGTCAGCTTGGAGTTCCATCGGGTGCGTCCAAAACGATTTCTGAGCCTCCAGAACGTTCGGCGCATACTGTGCCCCTGTCTTGCGTCAAGTTTAGCACTATCTCCAAATGAACTGAATCAAGCATCCACTTGAAACTCGTCACCTAGGAGCTTCCACTTAAGCGCCGTCACCTAGGAGTACCATCGGGTGTGTCCAAAATGATTTCTGAGCCTATGAGACATTTGGCGCAAACCGTGCACCTATCTTGCACTGACACAAACACTGTCTCCAAACATACCAAAACAAGACTCCACATGACCCACGTCACTAAGTAGTTCCATCTAGAGCGTACAAAATGATTTTTGAGCCTCTAGTACGCTCGGTGCAAACCATGCACCTATCTTGTGTCAAGATTACCACTATCTCCAAATGGAATGAACCAAGCTTCCACTTGTGCCACATCACCTAGGAGTCCCATCGGGTGTGTCCAAAACGATTTATAAGCCTATGAGATGTTTGGCGCATACCATGCACCAATCTTGCACGAACACTAACACTGTCTCCAGACGGACTTAAACAAGATTCTACACGACCCACGTCACCTAGGAATACCACC